>CAHIKZ030004067.1:677500-925000 GCA_903632075.3 Acanthosepion pharaonis
AAAGCAACAAGAAAAAAACAAATCACTTCAGGAATTGTCATAAGCACACAATAAAATGCTTATTGCCTATGCACATTTATCTGTTAGTGCATTTTATGCAGTACTTTTTATATTACATGTATATCTTTAATATTATTTATATATAAACATGTATAAGGTAGTATGAAATGGACAAAGTCTGACAATTATTTTAGGACATTTTTATGTTTATAAAAAGAATGTATAAACATAAAAATGTCTTTAAATAAGGTAGTATTTAAATTCTTTGCTTATGTAGGTACATATATAAAATTATGTTATAAAGTAAGGCATGAGTGTGTTGAAATTGGAGGAAACACCTACTCAATTGCCTTCCCAAACACTATGGATGTAATATGTAGAAAGGGGGGAAAAATTAGAGGTAACAAAAGTAATGTTGCCTCGGAAACCACAGCAACTTCAGGAACAAAAATACCTACAGCACTGACTTCACATGACACCATGTCTTGCCAACTCCCGACTGCTGGTTTTCCCTCAGTTTTTATTGGCATGCGGCATCTTACAAAGATCAGGATCTTGACTAGCTGCAGAGAGGCTTGTATCTAAATAGCTAATAAGGATGCACAAGTAGAATAATGGTTATCAGTACAAAAATGGAATGAGAAAACTGAGTTCAATTTTCAGCCGAGTCTGTTGCAACCACTTCGCAGAATTACCATTTGGAATGGTATGTTTTTTACTGTTATTTCATCCAATACAATCTCCAAGAAGGCAGAGAGCCACTGAGTGAGTTTGTAAGGGAAGTGGAAGTATTATGAGGATGAATAGGATAAATCTTAGTTGACATGGACTTAAAGAGACCAAGATTGTAGTTGTCAGGGAAGTATTATCTCTTGAGTTTGTTCCACAAAGTAACTCTGAGGAACAAGCTCTCTGGGTGGAACTTAGTTGTTATCAAAGGAACATGAAAGCAATGGTTTGCTACCATGAACATGGTACTGTTTGTCCTAGATGTAAAGATCTGAACTGGTGGAACTAACAAATGTAACTCCTCTGAACATCTGCCACAGTAACAGTGATAAGTGTGAAAAAACTGACAAAGTTTGGTCTGTGGGATAAAGGTTGCAGGGTGGAGAACAATTCATCACCCACTAAGTTGTGTAAGTGTTTTTGAATGCATTTAAGGTGGGACAGTGAGGATTGGGCAGCACCAGCCCAGATATGGCAGCAATACTCCATTCTTGATCTGACCTAAATTCTTGTAAAAATAGAGCATGCCATCCATTTCTTCTTTTCCACTTAAATAGCAGAGTAGTTGCTGTGGAGACAGCAATGAGAAGTCAGTCCACTATATTAATCTTGATATAAAATTATATATATATATATATATATATATATATATATATATAAAATCATCCCTATTCCCTTCATGCTCCTTTAATAAGGAGTAAGTTCTACTTGGACAACTTTTCTCCCCAGAACTGTTTTTGTTCACTTCTTCTGCATTGAACACACAGCTCTTTGGGTCAAGTCAGTTTTTTTGCATTACTTCAACCAAGGCATTTATCCACCAGGTCATGTGTCCTATGCAAATAAAAACTTGGAAAGTTGAGTTACTAAAAACGAAATTAACTAAAACTGAGATATCCAGAAAAGATATGGCACATGGAACTACAACAATCTACCTATAGATTCAAATAAAGGGTTTGGTTCAAAATTTGAACTTATATAACCTGAAGAAGGTTGGAGCGTACAATGGCTGAAACATTGTGAATATGACAATAAAGATTAGGAAAACTATCCAAATAATGTAAATAGTCAAGCATTTTCCTAGTGAAAGTAAACTAAGAACTATTTTCAATAAAAACACACTAAAATTGAGTTACAGCTGTACAGAAAACTTAGAAAAAAATTATTAAGAACCATAATGATATCTTAAACAAACACTTATACCAAAACCAAAAAAAATTAGACAATGGAAGAATAAAAATAAAAACTGATGAAAATAAACAAAAATTATGTAACTGTAGAAACCCTCATAATTGCACTCTACAAAATAAATGTCGCACTGAATCATTAGTATACCAATGCAATATCTCTTTGATTGAGAGTTTGGAAAACATAAAAATATATGTAGGTTGCGCTAGCCATGGGTTCAAAAAAAGATTCAACCAACATCAAAGTTCATTTAGGATAAATAAATATAAAAATCAAACATCTCTCTCGAAATACTTCTGGCACCTAAAAGAATCAAATAAAACTCCTACAGTAAAATGGAAGTTAATAAGAAAAACTAGAATATGTAGGTCATTAAATGACCCATGTCCTTTGTGCATACATGAGAAACTATATATTACTAAGTTTATAAAAAGTAAAAATTTACTGAATCAGAGAAATGAAATAGCTATTTTATGCTGTCATTGTGAAAAATTTTCCTTAAATAATGTTTAAAAATATAAGTAAATTTAAAAAGGTGCGATCACAAAATATACATACTTATATTTAACATGAAAAAATAATTTTATATACTGTAAGTAATTCTATTACATTTACTGGTTTATCTTAAAAAAAATTAAAATATCAGTGAAAATATTTTAATGTTGCATTTAAAACTGTAGTTAAAACGAATTCTAGCCTAAACATCTTTTAAAATTGTTGTTAAATAAAACGTATTCTAACCTAAACACCTCTCAAAAAGTACTATCGGCACTTAAATGAATCCTATAAAACACCTACTGAAAAATGAAATTATGACATAAAGCTTGAAGATGTAGGCCATTGAATGACCCATGTCTTTTGTACATACATGTGAAACTATATGTTACTAAGTTTATATATAAAAATAAATAAATAAAGGTTACTAAATCAGAGAAATGAATTAGTTATTTTTACCATAAGTGCCATAAATTTTACTTAAATAATATTAAAATATAAAATATCAAAAATTGTAATATACATATACTTGATATGGAAAAATAATTTTACTTACTTGTAAGTAATTCGAATACATTTACTTCTATTAAAAGAAATATAGTCTATTAAAACTAACAATGAAAATATTTTAAAGATGTAAGTAAAATTATAGTTAAATAAAATGAATTCTAACCTAAACTTCTTTTAAATTGTAATTAAATAAAACGTTTTATAACCTAATTACCTCCCTATTAGTACTACACAAACTTAAAAAGAATCCAATAAAACACCCACAGTAAAATGAAATTAATATGAAATGCTAGAAGATGTAAGCTTTTGAATGACCCATGTCCTTTGTACTTACATGAGAAACAATATATCACTAGGTTTATATAAAAAATAAAAGTTTACTAAATCAGTGAAAGTAAGTAGCTATTTTTGCCGTGATGGTCATAAATTTTACTTATATAATAATTAAAAAAAAAAATTGTAACCTAATAACATACATACTTATATTTCAAGTGAAAATAATTCTACATGCTGTAAGGGATTCTAATACATTTAATTGTTCTTAAAACAAATATAGTATATTAAAAATTAAAAGTGAAAAAATTTCAAATCATAGTTAAATAAAGCGTATTCTAACCTAAACATCCACCAAAAATCTTTAAATATAAAAAATAGGGGGGAAAAAATGCCGTAAGAATTTTTGCCGTTAACAATAAAATTAAAAAAAAATCCAGATGACATGCATTTAACGGATGTTAGATTTCATTGAAAAATACATCCCTATATATATATATATATATATATATATATATATATATATATATATTTATTTATTTATTTCTATATTCTGTTTCATGATATAATTACTGACAACATAGTAACTGAATTATATATTTGGCACTTTCCAATTTATTTTTCTCATGAGTGAGTTATCACAAAATTTACCAGGAAGAAAATTTTTTATCTTTGTATATAATGACACTGTTTTTCTATTGGATGTACTTTAAAAAGCACCAAATGCATGCTACCTTAAGTCTGCATTTCACAATGTAATAACAGATTTTTCCTTCTGCTTATTTTTTGTTAATTTACAAGATGAAAGGACCAAGTAAAAAGTGCAGCCATTTTGAATTACTTATCCGCTTGATTGAACACGTTGACTCATCCAGTAAAAAGTTTGTGGGAAGCAAAGGCAGCATTAAAATAATCGAACCCCACAAATATGAAGAAAACGAAACTGCTGAGAAAGAAGATTGTGATATTGAACATCAAAAACCAATTCCATAGTATTCTATGGAATTGGTTTTTGATTCCAGACCAAAAATGAAAGCCTTAGAATTCTCTTCTTGGTTATGTTAAGACATCAAACACTGGGATAAGTCTCCAGTGCCAAACAGATTGCTACCTTAATGGCTCTAATGGTTTTGCTTTTAAGCAATAGAATAAACCTCAGAGCATTGATCTCTTACTGCTCTTAACACTCGATCATTAAATGATAATGATTATCAGGGGAATGAACAGAAGATGAATGATCAGCCTTTGGTTCATGATGCACAAATAACTGGCAGACATGATCAGCTTTGGGATCTAATAAAGAAATGCACATGAAGGCAAAATTCTTGGTACCCAGGGATGCAGAATATCTCAGGGAGATGTATGAGTAATTATTACTTATTCGCTGATGGACTTGAATGTTATAATGATAGTTTTTAAATCTTAAAGAATGGAAAGCAAGAAAGGAACTTGTACAGAAATTATGGCCAATTCAAGCAAATTCTGACTCCTGCATGTTGATAAATATAAACTTTGTATATATTTGCAGAAATGTATAGAAGCTTATCGAGATGTATATACAGAAATACATGCATACACTGAAATATACAAAGTGAATATAAAGTTATTATTAATTACTTTTGTCTCATTAACACCTTCACTGCTGCAGACATACCTATACATCTTTACAAAACTTACATTATGTATTGTAAATGTAGATATATATTTTAAATATTTTCCTATAACTCTATATAAAATTGACATTGCCTACTGTCAATGTTGTTGCAGAATTTATCATGTATCCAAGAATTCCTTTATGATGATGATGATGTTGATGGCCACATTCACCACCAATATGCATGTTCAGGGCAAGAAGTTCCTAGTTTCACCAAAACCTGCTCCTCTCATCCATTCCCTCTCACTGTTTGGTTTGGTTTTATAAGAGTTGGTTGAAGGTGAAAGAAAGTCGCAGTAGAAAAAAAAAGAGTTGATCACATGAATTTGTGTAAGGTGTACCTCAACTTGCCAGGAAGTGATCCACACACTTTACTGCATGATCTTCCTCTGTGGTACCATCTGCAATGAGACATGCAGAATCCAGTTATGAAACTGCAATAGATTACCACTGACTCTGTTATGATTTCAAGTGGTGCCTTCTGTATCATGTCCATCAGGCAAAGCCCTCATCTGCCTGTTCAAGCAGCAAGATCCTTTTTAATCATCATCTACATATTCCACCATTGGGTCCTTGTCTATTATTATTGTCATTAAAGTAACATTTGATGACAAACTGTTTACTTCAATATTCAGTGTAAAATATACATGTATGTCTATAACATTGATGGTTACTAATCCCCATGCTGAAGGGGCTTGGCGGGTCCAAAGACTGAGAACAATGCTGTCAGGAGTTATAAACCAAGATGGTGGAGCCCACTGGAAATTGCCACCAGCCTCTTTATAGACATTTATTTCCAGTAAATGGCAAGTTCATGTGTATTCTAAAAGAGGCAACAATGCTATATTCTGCAGCAGACTATTGTTCTATATAATGGCACAGTATTCATGTTTTAAAATACAAGTCAGAAATTATCCAAACTTTTGCCATAACATTTCTTTAGCTTTGTCACACTACCATCTACTCATGTGTACTTATAGTTGGTACAATTGTGGTCACATGATCAAAGTTTAAACTTGATCATGTGAGTTTTCTTGCAGCTGTTAGAATATGGCTGTTCTGCTAGCAGTCTGCATCAAGGAGGAAGAAAGCATTCAATCAGAATTGGTGCAGGATTACACTTTGCTCAATGGTGATGAAATATTACTAGTTTTATTTAGGATGTATTAAATGATACTAACCACCTTCTCCCTCATTAAACTGTCAGAGTTAGATCAGTGGAGAGATCAACTGCCGCCAGGCACTGATCAAATCTAGTGGTTCATCTACACCCCATGGTTATTCTGTTTGAATTAAAAGAAAAGATAAAATATAAGTCACATCAGTGACTGAGTCTAGGGAAGTCTGCTACAAGTAAACTGGTGCCAGATTCAAAAGCAATAACTAATGTGAATGCATGATAAGATGCAAACCAGATCATTGATCAGTGAGATTCCATTGCAACCACATATATATGGACACATGGTTGAGTGGTTGCAGTATTGTCAGTCCAACCCTGAGATCTGGTATCTGTCTATATTTCTGAGATGAGGTATTATGTACAGACTATTATTCAGACTATTGTCCTCATCTTTGTTGTGTCCTGGGCATGACAATTAACTACATCCACATCCTGGGTAAGATGCTAAACTACATCCAACAGCAAGGCCTCTGATCAGGAGGTGTTGAGGAGTGTGGAACCACCTCTTAATTGTTGGTATTCCTAGATCCATCCTGATGTGGGGTGGCAGCACCTGTTAGAATCCCAACTATAGGCAAATAGTTAACATCCAGACTACATTCATGTCCTGGGTATGATGATAAACTACATCTGCATCCTGGGTATGAGTCCAACAGCAAGGCCTCTGATAATGTTTTTGAAAAAAATAATGTTGCCAGCTGTACATTTTTGGAAAAACAATATTACCAGCTGTAACTTTTTGAAAAAACAATATTACCAGCTGTACGTTTTTGAAAAACAATATTACCATCTATACAATTTTGAGGAAAAAAAAATATTAACAGAAATAGGTTTTTGACAAAACAAAAATATTACCAGGAAAAAAAAAAAGTTGTCGGTATTAAATGCCCCATTTTGGTTGATATGCTGTAAAGCAAAACAAACCAAACAAACCACTCATCTTTGTTGCCATATTTATGACAACATTTCAGTCAGTGTACACTCTGGCCTTCTTCAGGTGGTTGGAATGTTGAACTGAACCCTTTATTTCACTTGCTGGGATAGATTGATCTAGTTCTAAACATAGCATGTGGAACTAGAACAGTCAACCCCAGCGAGAGAAATAAAGGATTCCGTTTGACATTCCACCCACCTGAAGAAGGCTGGTGTGTACAATGGCCAAAACATTGTGATAAATATGGCAACAAAGATGAGGACAGTAGTCTGAATAATGTAAATAGTGTACCTGAGATCTGGGTTTGAATTTCACCATGGTCAATTTGTCAAAGAGGTAATTTTTTTTTTTTTTTTAAATATTGGTCAGCTGATCTCACCATGTGGCTCCTGAAAACCATACCACACATCGACCCAAGCCTTGTGCATGAAATTGGGTAAACAAACTGTTGAGAAGAATTTGATGGTTATGCTAGAATGATGTCACAAGTCGTCATGACCAAGGTTTTGAGTGTACTGACCTTGTTCAATTACTGATCATGCCATAGTGTGTGCTCTCACCCAGAAAAATATAAGATCTGCTCAACATAGATGCAACATGAACCACAAGTTGGCTCTGTGAATTTTGAAGAAACACAACTGTGCCTGAGGAGGTGTCTACAACAGGGATTAGCTAGTTACTTTGCAAATGATCATGCTTTGAAACTAGTGACTACTATTATTTATATTAATACATATCATCCAAATCTATTATAATAATAATAATATTATGTGTAGCAACGCAGACATATATAATCATAAAAGATGGTCAACATCGAGCATCGTCTTCAGGTTACAACCACCCAACAAGAATAACATCAACTTCTGCACACTGATAGACGAGGGTGACACAGAAGATTGGAAAACTTCCAAAGTCTGTCTTCCACATGTCAAAGGTATGCTGGAAATAATTTAAAAGATCTACAATGAAGAAAAAATCAGGTCAGACTTTTAAAAAAATTCTCTGCAAGTCAAACCTAACACAGATGAGAATATGACTTTGCATCTGTGGTAAATAATACAAAGGAGAAACCATTTGGCCCCTAAATGTGAAGTTGGAAGAAAAGCTGAAAAGTCATAATGATAATAATTACTGAAATCAGCCATGAATGGTCATGCATGAGGGCAGGGATGGATTAACCCTTAAATAAAATAAGCACATGCTTAGGGCATCAAGGGAAGACATTGTTGGAGACATCTAAAGAAATAAGTCAAACACAATATTTGAATCTGCCGGGCAGAATTAAAAACAGGGTGACAACTGATTCACCACAAATCTCTATTACAATTCTGATTAGTTAATTGGGGAATAGACTAAGGGAGATAATTTGGTTTGTATTTACTCAATGCATCTCATATTTCGTCTTGAATAAATTAGTATTACTAATTAACTTTATGGGCATTATTTACATTATCTGGACTATTGTCCTCATCTTTATCGCCATATTTATTAAAACATTTCAGCCATTATATGCTCCAGCCTTCTTCAGGTGGTTGGAATGTCAAACTGAACTCTTTATTTCGCTCACTGGGGTAGACTGTTCTAGTTCCACATGCTATGTTTCTCCTGCTGTTAATTTCCCTCTGAAAGTTCTCCACTGCCTTAACCGGGCATTGAACTTGCACTCTTTGGGTCACTGTCTAACTTTTATCTACACCTTTATCTACTGTTCCATGTGTCCTTGAGGACATCTGTGTATGAATTTCTGGGTATTATAAACGTAATGTCATCAGAAACCATTTTTTACCAGTGCTCACATTGCAATTTTTGCTGTTATCATTTCTTGTTTTTACCAGAGCTCATATTGCAATTTTTGTTGTTATTATCACTTTTCTCTGCCACTTCTTATTACTGGTTCCCATACTGTATTCATTTCTATGCTTGGTCGGCTCAGGAGATTTTTTTTGGCGTAGCATATGTGCTGATTCCTTAATTTTACAAATTTTCCAATGGTGTTCTTTGTCTATGATCTCAACCTGATCCCACAGAAGGCAGTGATCTCCCTTCTCTCTCCATATGTGGTCAGCCACGCCTGATTTTTCTACTTCCCCTTGTGTTACAGCTTTCTGGTATTCTTGAAGCCTTACCTTGAGGGGGCGGCCTGTCTCCCCTTTATATTTCTTTCTAAAGCTGCATGGGATAGCGTACACACAGTCTTTAGTCATGTTCTCCTCTATGGGGTGGGGTCTTACTCGGGAGAGATATCTGCAAAGTGTCGTCAAGCTTTTGAAGGTTGTTCTGATGTTATATGGACCGTAGATCCTTTGTATTTTCTCTGATAACCCCTTCACATAAGGCAGGCAGACTGTTTTCTGAGTGTTGTTGTTCTCCGCTTGTACCCACCTATCCCAGTTTTTTGGGGCTGCTGCCATGTATCCAGGGTAGTTGTTACATTGTAGGGCACTACTTATACTGACCAATTCCTTATCTAATATCTTTGGGTCGCCACTTATGACTTTTGCTCGGTGTTGTAAGCCATGAACGATCCCTTTCTTTATGCTGTATAGATGGTGAGAGTTGAAATTGAGGTACTGTCTGGTGAATGTCGGTTTACAGTATGCGAATGTCTTGAACCCATGCTCTGTTAGAACATCCAGGAATGGGAGAGTGTTGTTACTCTCTTTCTCCATTGTGAACTGTATCAAAGATCTTATTGAGTTCACATGGTCCAGTAGAACCTGAACATCTTCCTGGTGTGGCCAGAGTATGAAGGTGTCATCTATGTGCCTTAACCATATAGTTGGCTTTAGAGATATAGATTCTAATGCCATATTCCATATATATATTTGCCATTGCTGGTGATAATGGCGAGCTTATTGCTAAACCCTCATCCTGTCGATATATTTGCGATCCTATTCCCAAGTGTGTTGTTCGTGTATAGAAAGTCAACATCTCCATCAGATTATCTATTGGAATACTGGTCCATTCTTCTAGGGATGAGTCAGAGGCCAATCTATCTCTGACTACTGAGAGTGCCTCCTCTGTGTGTACCTTGTTGAACAAACTCACCATGTCCTGGTTTGATAGGATGGGAGCATCTTTGATTATTTCCACGAAGTGGGTGGAGTTTCAGACATATGATGGAGACTTTCTGATCAATGGGTAAATTATATCTACAAGGAATTGACTTAGAGAGTGGTACTCAGAGCCTTGACAACTAACAATTGGTCTGAGCGGAATACCGTCTTTGTGAATCTCAGGACGATTTATGGGACTTAATTTTTGAGAACAATCATAAGAGTAGACTATCCTCATGTTTGTTTGATATTATTCTGGGCATAAGCTTATGGGATTCTGCAATATGCTTGTTTATTGATTTTAAGACCATTTCCAGTCATACTTCTGTTAAAATCTGGTCATGGCTCATTTGACAATAGCTGCTCAACTGTGATTGGTTCTTCCTGACTGGGTTCTCAGGGCATCGGTGGTGTCCTGGGTTGGAACTGATGGTTAGCCTCTCTTGATGGTATTATATGCTTTTGGTTCCTTCTATATTTATTTTCAGATGATTTTTCCATGGTGAACCTTTTTGGCTGAGGTCTTTTTTTCTTTTTGCACTACACACTGAGACTCCATGCTTAACTCACAAATGTAGGAGGGGGCAAAAAATCTTTTAATTGCTTAGGACCACCATGATCTTAACCTCACCTTGATGGTTGGTAAAGAATGCTTAGCCCTATGAAATGAGGCAAAAATTAGAGATAGAAGAACACTGGATAATCAAATACCTGAACGAACCAGTTCATATGTTAAGATAAGACACCTGTACATTAGGCCTAGTGTAGATATAAATACAATATGGGAGATATTGAAAAAGAGAGAACACCATGTGCTATAAATACTAGCAACTAATTAAACTGAGAAATGGCAAAAATACACAGTCACAGAAAAACAGTACAAAAATAAGAGAAATGGTTGCAAGAGGAGCCAAGCGTGACAAGGCTGCAGTAGCAGGTAAGGCAACAATAGTTTTAAGACTTCAAGTTCTCGTTTCAGGATTATCCATCAGATTGATTGATTGATCTGGTCTGGTCATGTCAAGTTGAGCCATAGAATAGCAATAAAAAAAAACTGCTGTAATTTGCAGTCAGTGAGTTAACATTTTCTCCTTAAAAAAATAGTTTTCATCTTTTCACATTGAATATATACCAAATGCTCATATTGATGGATCAGGCAAAAATGGCTAACAGCATCAAGTAAATAAAGTGTGGTTAAGTTTTTGGAATATTCATTAACTTTGCTTTCTTGAATATAGTTGAATATTTGAGTTGAATATGTTAACCAAATTATTATATCCCTTCAAATTAGTGAACTGAGTTTTCTAGTTAGCTAGAGCAATTTACATTATGGTTCATGTAATGGATATCTGTGTAGTAATTGTAATCAGTGAGCCAATTTCAAATTCCTTTTCAGTCTGTTGAGCTCACTTTCACTCAAGTTTTCTTGGGAAAGGCTTAAATTCACCTCTGCTCTCCTCAGCTATAAGTTAAATAGTAGGGTAGACTGGACTATCTAACCTAGGCTAGCAGCTGATTCTAGGAAGATTTCACTGAATTTAAAATGTTATATAGGTAATAGAAACACCATCTAATACTTTTATCTATCTATCTACCTATCTATTTATTTATCTATATATATAAAATTCTGTGACCTCTGTTAGTCCGTCCATCACACCCTCTAAAATAGCCATATACTGACCAATTAAAACCAAATTTTGGAGAGAAGTGAAAACAGTTAAGGGAGTATAAAGCAAAGTGTAGCTTAGTGCAAAAATTTTTATGAAAAAAATTAAAAGTTCTATTATTTAACATTTAAAAACAATTTAATGATAAAAATAACAAATACTTATTTAATAAAAATGTCATTGTTTTTTTGCATATCTTTTCTTTAAAATTTGATATTTCATTGATTGGTTTCCAAAATTGAACAAAACATAGAGTGTGTAAAAATTGACAAAAAATGTTAATCTTAACAATATAGTTGTTTTGTTTTGTTTTTTTAAATCTTCAACAATATTAAATACTATGAGGATTTTAACATGCATCAGCGTGTTACAAAATATTCTAGTTCCCAAAAAGTCATGAAAATTTAGAGATAATAAAGAAAAAGAGATGGCAATCATTAGTTATCTCCTGAAATAACATAACATTTTTTTTCTACATAGATAGATGAACTAGAATTATACAGAAATAAATGGTGTGGTATTAGATGAGCAGAGTGATTGTGCAATTAGTTATCTCTTCTTTTCTTCTTTTTGGTGCCATATTCCTTTAGATCAATGGGTTAGCATAGCTCTAAATAATTTCCAGTCTTTAATTTCTTAGATTACTTTTGATTATTTACCAACCCCAATTGTCCTTGTTCTATCATTCATTTATACATAGCAGTATCTAAGAAGAAAGCTAAATTTAAGAAGAAATGTTACTCATTGTTTCTTTCTAATTCTCTTGACTTCAGTATGTCTTGTGAGTGTCAGATTCTCCAGGCCCTCTTCTCAACTTACAGATTATAAGCATAATTGTCATTTTAGTTGCTATTTTTACTTCTTTTATGTGCCAGGCCCTGATCATGACTCTCACCAATTTCCTGTCATTCCTATTACCTGTTCTGCTATACATTTACACAAGCTTTCCAGGCAGATTATTTACTGCTTTCCTTTATTCCTCTTGGTCTCTTTAGGTCTTGTGAGTTTCAAATTCTCTAACCCATCTTTCCTCCTTATCTATTCTAAGTTTCAGATTCTTTATTATTTCCATTTTCCTTAAAATTTCCTCATTTCTTACATGCTCATGGGTTTTTTAGTATCCTTACATAGAACCACATCTGTTGCTTCAAGTCTTCGCTTCATTTGTGAGGAATTTGTCCAGAATTCACTGTATCCTTTTTATTTCTATTTTCCTTAGAATTTCCTTGTTGCTTACATGCTCAGTCCATGGGATTCTCAGCATCCTTACATAGAACTGCATCTGTTGCCTCATGTCTTCTCTTCATCTTTGAGGAAATTGCACTGTATTCAATGGCATATAGGAGGATTGTTATTATATAGCAGTTCAGTACTCTTTCCTTTGTTTCTAATGAAATTTTCCTGTCTCTTAATATTTTGCTTTGCTTTTGGAAGGCATCTTTTGCTATTCTAATGTGGCTCCAGATTTTAGCATTGAATTTTTTGTCCTGTTAAAATTCTTCCTAGATATTTCTGTACTTCAGTATCTGTCTATATTTCTGAGATGAGGTATTATGTACACTATATACATTATTTGAACTATTGTCCTCATCTTTGTTGCCATATTTATCACAATGTGGCATAATGACACATAGCACAGTGGATAAAGGCGTTGGTTAGATCCAGTGACAGGACTCAGTGTTGTGAGTTCAATACCTGGTTAAGGCAGTGGAAAACTTGGAGAGGGGAATTAACAGGAGATAACTGATAACTGATATCTGTTAGACATGGCATGTGGAACTAGAACAGTCTCCCCCAGCAAGCAAAATAAAGGGTTCAGTTTGACATTCCAACCACCTGAAGAAGGCTGGAGTGTACATCAGCCAAAATGTTGTGATAAATATGGTGACAAAGATTAGAACAATAGTCCGAATAATGTAAATAGTGTATTTTTGTACTTTGATTTTGGTATCTTCATTTTAAAACATTCAATCATTGATGTATCAACAGCCAGTTCACAGGAGATGGTGTCTCAACAAAATCACCATGGAAAAGAGAATAGGAAACCACTCTGCTGTCACTCGAACCAAAAAATTTTTGCAAAGCACCAACTAAATAGTTTTACTACTCATCCATATTTGGAAAGATATTAATATAGTTCTTCTTTTACATTAGCACAGACAAATCAACATAGATTTATATATTTAATAGACTTCGACTGTTAAAATATTTAATTAATGAGCTATTAATTGTCAAGGTAATTTTTACAAAGTGAATATACTTAAAGGTTGCAATGAGCAAATTGTCAACATTTTATAAATTTTTAATTTCATTGATGCATGTTGTTTGTTTTTTGATTTTTTGTTGGCTGCACAGTATAGTAAGGTCAGTTGGGCACCATGACATAATTCACTCTGCCAGAAATTTGGAAATGGCATGCTGTACAGCTTGGTATTTGCACTGGAAGCATCAATATGAACATTTCAGTATGTTCGGGTGTACATCTGAGGACAGAGCAGAGGATTTGGAAAGAGTTGGATGAATCAAATGGTGATTGCAAAGATGTTTGGAGTGATCACTAATGATGGTGACATTATGCCTCTATTCATCTTCCTACAAGGCCTCAGACTCAGTACGGAGGCCTACATCAAATGCCTCAGAGAGGTAGTGTTACCCTGGATCAAGAGAGTGGCTGCTGGAAGAACCCATGTTTGGCAACTGGACTCTGCACCATGCCACACAAGCTGGAGAACCCAGTCATGGCTGTCAGACAATTTCTGCAACCACATTACTCCTTACATCTGGCCACCTAACTCCCTAAACTACAACCCCCTTGATTAATATTTTAGGGGCACAGTTGAGCAAGAGACCAACAAAATTCCTAATAACTATATATGAACTGAAGGCAAGGATTATAGCAGTATTCACCAACTCGGTCAATGAGACTGTCCAGAAGAGTTGCAGGAGATTCTGAAGTTGTCTGGCCATTTTATTGAATAAATTTACTCTTTCATATTTCAGGATATTTTTGTGTAATTTTGATAAATGCATCTGTTAAAATGAGATGTCAGTGTTATTTTTATTTTCGTGTAATTTAGGTGGCAATTTATCCATTGCAACCTTTATACATATTGTTGTAGCATGCCTACAGACAATAATGGGTATGTCTCCATTCACATAAATACTATACATGTTCATCTGCAGTTGGAGATTTGTCTCCAGCTGTGCTGGTCAAACTCTCTGCCTCCTGGGCAGAGAGGATCCCCAGATGAGGCTATGTCAACAGGCAGAGTCTCATCTCGGGGAAACAGCTATCCGACCCCATTTTATACAGAGTCTATGGGGAATTTTTGGCCGAGCCTATGGGCTCGGATACCCCACATTAAATTCGGCCTTGTGCTGCATCCAACCACATGGGGCAGTTGGTAGATATCCTGCAGTTGGAGATTCATTGTGGAATTCACTTGGCTGACTTCTAGCAGTTGACTACTACTTGTACACACTGCTGGTGAATCTTATATGTGTTGTTCTTGTCCTAAGTGTTATCGTTCATTACCAACCTTTGTGTGATTATTCTATTCAGTAACCTTCCCAAGGTTACAATATTTTGGCGACAAGGATTACACAAAATTACAACACATGCTTATCTAAATATAGATATATTTATTTGTATCTCTCTGTTACTAAAATATGGAATCCAAATGAAAGCTTGATAAATTAGACAAGGTGGAAAACTGTTTTATTGGCTAAGCATTTTGCTTTCATTAGATAGGCTTCTTTAGGTCACAGTGAAAGAAATTGTTGTGTCACATCTTTAATATTAAATTGTTAATACCTGTTTGTTAAATAGGCATTTTTCAATCAGAATGAATGAATGGTAACTGTATAATTTTTTGTTTTATTTTACTTTTTTGTATTAAAGTTCCTAATCTCTGCCAGACTTTACATCAGTCCCCTCCAAGCAAAAGCAGGTTGGGATCTACTTGAAGTGGGTTAATTTCAAGTCTAACATAGATTGGTGATATTAATACAAAAAAAATATATATATCAGTTTCTTCTTTCATTCTGACTAAAAGGCTCCTACATAACAAACAGATATTAATGATGTAATATTAAAACACACATTTCTTTCATTCTGACCTGAAGAAGCCTATCTAATGAATGCAAAACATGCTGTCAGTAAAACAATTTTCTACTTTGTCTGATTTATCAAACTGATATTTGTATTCTATTTTATTATATATATATATTTTCTAAAAGGTGCTCAAATATATATGCTTACGTAAGTGTAAAAGTTTAAACACACACACATATGCAAACATTTAAATACAAATATTTATGTACACATGTGTACACTTATATATATATATGTTTGTAAAGGCCTAAGTATGACTACTAAAATAATACATATATGTAAAATAAATGGTAAAAAACACAGTTGAAATGTTTGCACAGATAAATAAAATCTGCATTTGACCTTAGCAATGTTTCTTTTGTAAAAGTTTCTTCAACTGGAAAGTTAAATAAAGATTTTTTTTAAATTTTTTTTAAAAAAAGGAAAAAATGAATGAAATGATGCAGGAATAAATTTAGCATCATCAACATTAGTTCATTTCCAGCAAGCCGCTTTTTGGGGTCCTTCTTAAGTTTTATCCCGATTTAATTCAAGGAGTACTTTTCCTATAACATCAAAACAAAGAGAAATAGATTAAAAAGGAAAAGGAAAAAATAGATGCCTTCCAAACACAGAGACAATAGAAAAAGATACTCTTAAAGTAAAAGATGAAAAAACATTTTTTTTTTTTAAATCTGTAAAGTAAAAAAAAAATGGCAGATTATTTATAGTGACATTAATGTGCACACAGACACACAAACACATACACACATATAATATTTAGAATTGTGAATGTGTGTTTGTGTGCTCGAGATAAGTAAAGTTGGTAGTAGAATTGTTTCCCTAACTGTAGGATTTAAAAATGAAAAGATTTGGCTAGTACAGGAAAGTTTTAAGATTGCTCAAAAAAATAAAATCTTTTGAATTTATTCATGCCTGAATGAACACCAAGAACACAACGGATGAGACGGAAATTCTCATTTATTAGATGACAGACATTCCGATCAAAGAAAGCAGCTACCAAATTCTTCCAACCTTCATATTTAAATCCAAATTCTCGTGTAGGGCTGATACAGTTTATTCTTTGGTCTTTCTAATTTTCCTCTGTGTTTTAGAAAATGAAATTTGATGAATCAAAAAGCATAGAGAGTAATATATTGTCAACAAGTACGAGAACTATTTTGTATAGACTTATTGGCAGAAATATTAATCATTCCTTTAAATATCACTCAGTGTTTTCAATAATTTTGTAATAGATTCAAAAGAAAAAGATACTGACAGAAGACGACACATGAGAACTATGTCTAATCATGATAAATTTTGTCATCTGAAGGTATTTTGCCTTCTGCTTCTCAGTCAAATTTTATGATTGTACAACTGATTGGTTACAAAAAGAGGAATCAAAATATTTATAATTTTTTGTAGTGAAGGATGAGAGATATAGAAATTTGAGTGAAAAGAGACACTGTTTTAAATTGGGAATGCTTTAGTGAGCTTACCGATGTGGGGATTGTCCTACCTCTAGTACCAAGATTCCCACTTGGTAATGTTCTATTCAAAGCTATAAAATAAACTTACATAAACTTTACTTTTCTCTCATAGTAACATCTTCATTGTTGTTGGCACCCACTCACATCCAAGCATCAGGATCTTCATCTTCTCTCCTTATTCCCTTTCTCCTTTTTGGTGTGTGTGATGGAGATGTTTTTGAAGGGCCAGCCTATGCCTGAAGAGACATGAGCAGGAGTCACAGAAGTATATGTGGTGAACATGGCTGAATAAGACCTCATGTTGACAGTTGAATTCAAAAGTCTCAGTACTCCCTCGGATGGTCCTACACCAGGAAAATTGATTTGCAGAAATGGTTTCCTCAATGGTTGGCATGTTGGGGATGTTTTCAACTGATGCTTGAAGAGTTGTTTTGGGCCTCTGTGTAGCCTCTTGCAACTAACCAGTTCTCCAAACAGGATGATATGTGGGAGTTGAGTGGAACACATTCTGGACATGTTACCTATCCAGCAGAGGCAATGTTAAAGGATAGTAGTCTTGATACTGAAAAGATATGTCCAAGAGAGGACCTCATTGTTAATGATGTGGCCCTTCTAGCTGATGTGAAGGATTCTTCAGTGCTTTGTTTGCTGGAACTGTTCTAAATGTATGATATCCCAATGATACAAAGTCCAGGCCTTGCAAGCATACACAAGGGTGGGAAGACCATGATTTTAATAAAACAGCAATGCTTAATCCCTGAACAAGTCAACTGCTTAATTTTACACAACCACTGGTTTAGTACATATTTGTTTTCATTCATTTTTTGAGTTCTCAGTATACACATAAATATAATTTTGTGTTTTTTAGCAGTATTGTTATTTATGTAAATATGTGAATTAAAATCATCTGTGTGTTGTGACATTATCAGCAATTTCCTAGAATACAAAATATATTTCAGCTTTAAATAATCCACAAAGGCTTGATAAGCCATAAAATCAGATCATATATTGAATTATATTTGTGTATATTTAGGCAGCATATTTTCATTCAAATAGGTTTGGTTAAATATTCTGGACATATCTCGATTAGTTTTTGTTATGATCCTTTCAAGTTCACGGATTAATTTTTTGGTAGATTTAGAAAACTGAGCAAGAAAAATACCAAAATTTTCTTTTGAATCATTTTATTTCAATCTTATCTGAGACCTTCTTCAAGGAGTTAAGTTGTCTGTGAATGTGTTTCTGTAAATTTAAAACATTTCAACTGTATTTTTACTGTTCAAAGTTCACATGTTCTTTTGAGTGTAAGGTGAGTAATTTTTTTTTTGTTTTTGTTCATACGTATATAATATTTGTTTTTCTCATAAGTATTTAAGGACTTTGTTGCTATAATCATAGTTGACTTTATTTTGGGTTTTATGTCTCTCGTATAGGGTTTCAAGGATTTTTAGTTTTTGCTTGAATTATATTTTTATTGTTTTAAAACCTGTTGAATTTATTTGCTGAGAATTTTTTCCACTTCAGCCTAACACATAGTAAAACCTCCCATTACAGACTTGTAACCAATAACAACTTCACCTATTACAATCCTGTAGTAACTGCCTGCTACATTGTCAGATTTTAATATACTGGCCAATGTTTTCATGATAATATTGATATTAACCAACCTATGGGAGTTTCAATTCATGTCCTCTTACTAAAAATATTGAAAACTTGATTTGGGTATGTCAGGTTTTATAATTGAAACAAATGGAAATAAATCCAAAAAGGATTTACTAACATTGGTGTAAAGAATATTGGTCTACAAAACATTGATCTAAGGGACACTTGTCTAAAGAATATTGGTCTAAGGAGTACTCATCTATGGACATTGGTCTAAGGAGTACTCATCTATGGACATTGGTCTAAGGAGTACTCGTCTAAGGACCATTGGTCTATGAAATACCCATCTAAAGACCATTGGTCTATAATAATATATTTTTAATGAATTAACACTTTATTCATTTACAAAATACTCAATTTTAATGATATGCTCTATACTGCAGAATGGGGCAAACCAGGTTCTGTAACCTTGGATGGCAACTGGTCGACCACAGAAAGAAATGGCAACCTACTGCAGGAAATAATCTGCCTCATCAGTCATGTGTCGAAAGATACATGATCACCTATGCATATATCACACTTAACACATAATTGACTGATACTGCAGAATAATATTTAAAACACTCATGGCAACATTAATTACCGATGATATCTGAGATTTAAAAGCATTCATTGACATGCATTGTTTGTATATTAATAAAACCGACATTAGACCATAATTCTCTAGATGAATATTTCTTAGATGTATATTCTATAGGTGAGTGTTCCTTAGACCAATATTCCTTAGACCAGTGTCCTTTAGATGAATGTTCTGGACCCCATCCAAAAGATATAGGCCACAGTAGCATATATTTGATTAATATAATTGGAACAGATTAATTCATCATTTGCTTTATTTATTATTAACCTCACTCTAACAACAACATCATTTTTGGCTCTACCTTGAGTGGTTTTGGGGTCTTGTATCAGGTAAAAAAAACATAAAAGAAAGGCAAAATAAATTATCATTTCATTATTTGCATAGTAATATGGGTTCCCTGACATTACACAACCTTTATCAATCATTTATTTTGTAAACTTTCCAATTGTGCTGTTAAGCATTATTCCCCAAGCAAGGCGTAAAGCCACTAGGATGCAGGGGGTTGCAGAAGATTTTGAGCAAGCGCAGATAGGAGTGATACAAGAAAGGATGAGGAGAGGGATAGTGGATAGATCAAGGTAACTGGAGATGTGGATTGACATTATATTTGAATAGTTGGAGATTATAGCTCTCAGGGAAACAGTAATAGGGAAGGGTGTTCCACAGGCGAGAGGTGCGAGGTATGAAGCTATTGGAGTAGAAGAGATGGCTACATTTAAAAGTTTCTACAGTGTAAGGGTGGGAGCACGATGCCAGCCTCAAGGTCACTTGAATTCATGGAGTCTGGGAACCAGTGAAAGCATCTCATCAGAGCAATTACCATGAAAGTATTTGTAGAAAAGACAGAGCAAGGCAACAGCGTGTCTGTGAGAGAGTGACTGTAGACGAGATGCCAGATCAGGGCCAATTATATTACATATCCTTCTCGGCTGAAAATAACATTGTCTGCTGTAGTTTCATTATTCCCCATTGATCTTTGAATGTAATTTTCCATTGTCATATGCATTACTTTTCATGGCAAACCTCAAGATTTCTACTGGATTAATGCCTGGAGTAGTTGGGTGCCATTCCGTTGGTTTGTTGTCTTTAGAACCTTGTCTTCAATCTGTCATGTGAGTTTCAAATACCTAGAAATTTCAACTCTCTCTTCTTGATGTTAAGTATAAACATACTTTTTGTCTTTATTGTCTCTAGAACTTCATCATTGCTCACATGTTTGGTCCATGTTATTCTCAGCATTGTTTTGTAGAACCAGTGTGGAAAAAAATACCTCATCCAAGAACTTAGAAATTTCTCTGTGCTTATCTTGATGCCATAATGAATTTTGAATGAACCTGTAATTTTACTGACTAGAATACTAGCCTAAACATTGTTCCACCTCCCCACTGTTGACTTCTAATGTTAGTTCACTTTTTCCTTGAAAGTCCAAACTTCTAATTCGAACATCAGGTTCATCCAATGTATCTTTACATTCATCCATAAAAATTACTTTTGAGAAATCAGTTTTCATGTACTTCTTCACTCAACATGATTCTCTTTGAGATGATTAGCTAATGGTCTTACTTTTCCTGAATCTTTTCTTGTGTTTGCATTAACAACATTAGCCTCTTTAAATATTTTCCTTTCTGATCAATCCATTTTTCTGTTATTGTGATATTCTTTGCCATTTTCTTTTGTTTGGATCTTGTCAATGTTTCGCTTCTTTTATTACATTTTTTTTCATCTTTTTTTTTTTTAGCTATGTCCAACTTTATGTTCCCATCACTCAATGACTTGTCATTATCTTGTTTTGATTTGATTTCTGTTTTGTTTGTTTATTTTCCGGCTTTTGAGGTTATATTTTTCTTGCAGCCTATGGTAATGTTTATATATATATATATATATATATATATATATAAAATCAAAAATAAATATCAGTAATTATACTATTTATTTATAACATGATGAACAACCATCAAATTGCATAATAGCATCCCACATCAACAATTATATTATTGTAATTGATATTTATTTTGAATACTACAATTTAACAAATACAGGGCTCGAGAGCCACTCAAAGTAAAGTGTTCCCATAAATGGTTATGATGAATGCAGTGTGTGATTGAGATGAAAGAATAAGTAGTAAAAAGTGAACATTATGAAGATAAGATGGATAGAGAGAGACTTGAAGATATAGATTTCAGTGAAACATCGACACAGGAGTCTGTTTCACAAAGTAGCAATTCTTGGAAAAAATTGTCTGAATAGAATATTTTAATACAATAATATATATATATATATATATATATATATATATATATACTTGGCTGAAATTCATTTATCATATAAATGTAAGACAAAAATTTTACCAAAATCTGTTGAGTAAAAGTACTTCTATTTTGGAAATATTGACATATATAATCTGATATTGTATATTTAATACATTTACTTACAAAGAAGCTTTTAATTCAAGATGTAAGTACATTATTCACTGTGTATGTATGGCGTGGAGTTTTCACTCACATCATGGTAATGGGAATTTTAGGTTTGTATTTTACGAAGATAAAACATGAAAATAAACAAACACAGAAAAAGCATGGTAGATCATATGTTAACTTCATACAATTTTATTTATGTATTTCTGTGTGTTGTAATGGAATGTCCCACACTCCCTATTGCCTATGTAGACTGACAATACCCATAGATATATATAGTAAGCACAGGATATACCTGACAGCTTCAGGAATTACTAGCTTGCTAACTGATTCCCTGTCTTTCAGTAGTGTATTCTCTTTCACAATAAACCTCTCTTTCTTTCATCTATGCCCATGTTGCTGTTGCTTTCACTTGAGTAACACCTTTGTTTGTTTGTAATCTTCTTTAAGGATACATCAATGTGTATAGGTGTGTGTATTTTTTTATGTTACAATAATGTTATGGTACATATTATAAAAGGGAGCCATTTACTTCATAGTATTACAAGTCATAATGGAGAGCAGTTACACATGTGTTGTTTTCATAACACTTCATGGGTGAAGAGAGATTGAATCTAACATCTTTTGTTGCATGCTGGTAGTTTTATTATTTTTATTTTTTTATTTATTTTAAACAAGTTTTAAATATTATTGCTTTATATTTATTTATTTATAATTTTAATATTATTTTATTTTTATTTATTTATAATAGTAATGACATCCCTACGATGCCTTGCCTATCCATGCTAACTGGAGTGTCTCACCAATTTTCTCTGTTGGTTATTTTAGAAGGCTGTTGACAACAATTTTCCCTGTCATTTAAAAATATTTCATCAGATATTACAATCATCTACTTATTGTGTAAGTTCTTGGAATAAAACAGCATATAAATTTCACATGTTATCCGTAAGCAATCAGAGACTTTTTGCTAGTAGATTTATAGAGAGCAAAATAATTTAGACACTGTCACATGTATGATAAGGAGAAAATAAAAAGGAAAAAATAATACCAGTAACCAGACATTGGAATTCTGGGAATAAAACTTATTTCTTTCTTTCTTTGCATTTGCGGAAATTTCTGCTCTAGGCAAATTATGGCAAAAGATAATGATGCCAAAAACAAAATGAAAATAAATGACAACAACTGAATAAAATTCACTGTGGTGGTAGGTGGAGCGATTATAAAGAAAAAACAGTAAAATTAAGTCATGCCTAAAGAGAAAAGATAGACGCAGAATTGTTCAAAGAAAAATGACAAAAGAAAAGCATCTTTTATTTAGATTCAGTAAAATGGTCAGTTTTGATAGCAGTGCAGTGCAATATGCCTCAAAGATAGTTTCTCTATAGCTATTAGCATACAAAGTGTTGGAATAATAGAATTAGACATAAGTTAAGAAAAGGAAGGAAAACAAAATACAACTCCTAATGAACAATGTTTGAAAAATAACTAAAATGAAAGAAATATAGTTCAGAGAATAACATAAAAAACCTCAAACTCTATTACATGAAATAAAATCTTCAAATGTTGTAAAATCATAAGCATGAATCATACATAATCTAATCAGACTAAAAATTAAGTATCGCTGCCATACCTGAGTTGGAGCTGCACAATCCTCACTTAAAAGAGTTCAAAAATGTCTGTGGGACCTTGTGAGCAACATATTATTTTTTGCTTGAAAGCCCCTTCCCTGCACATCAAATACTGCAAGCCTATTACTATCTGCACTATTTCCATGGCAAATAGACAAGTTACATTCTCAAATTCCATCAGTTCAGATACTTAAAGCTCAAACCTGCCATGTCATCATGTCTGGTAATAAAGTCACTGGTTAAAAGTCAGTAAAAACATCACAACCTGGTTTTGCGAGTGACATGTTTGGTCTATATAAACCCATTGTAGCAGATTTTTAACAACACTTTTTACTGTCAATAACTTCCATAGGCAGTAGGTGTAAAAATTATTTTTCACCAAATCCAAGTATTGTTGATCCAGAACAGAGCTAAGATTCAATATTTGCACTATTCATGGTATCTTCAGGGTTAGTTAAAAAAAAATTGTCTATAAAAGATAGATCCAGAAACAGTGCTAACATTCTCCTGTTTCTTGTTTTTCCCTGTGATTTTTTTTCTATGACTTTTTACATGGATTCCATGCCATATACACAGAATTGAATTATTCCCAATCTCTTTATATTCCATGAAAAAAGATGTAAGTTCCACTCTGATAGGTTCTTCGTCAGAACCACTTTTTGTGAACTGACTTTTGGTGAGGATATTTTCCCCTGATCATAATCTATACTTAGTTTTTCCTCTCTAGTTTTAGTGAACTGATCTTATTTTTAAATATATATATATATATATATATGCTCTCTTGAGTCTGAACACTGGAGGTTTTAATGTAATCTAATTTGATTTGATTTATTTCCCACTTATCCTCAAATATCCCAAGGCATTTTTCTCATATGCAGTCTTGTCTTTCTTTCAGTATAACCTGAGTAAGGCAAAAGAGCGCAGACGCTCTCAGTGAAATGCAGCATTTATAAATTTTCCAATTTGTCTCATCTTTTGTTTTGGATACTATGATACATCCTACACACACACACACACATATATATATATATATATATATATATATATATATATATATATATACACACACACACACACATATATATATATATATATATATATATATATATATATATATATTATTCAAACTGCTGCCCCAATACACTATATATATATATATATATATATATATTATTCAAACTGCTGCCCCAATACACTATATATATATATATATATATATATATTTTATTCAAACTGCTGCCCTAAATACACTAAATATATATATATTTATATTTACACACACTTTATCTCTGATATTAAGCACTTTATCCCATAAATATAGCACACCTTAAGACTATATATATATATATATATATATATATATATATATATATATATATATATATATACACACATATATATATTATTCAGTTGCTGCTGTAATACATATATATATATATATATATATATATATACATTCATACAAGCACATATTAAATCTATCATATTTGTGGGAGTGATAAAAATTTTTCAGTGCAACCAAAAATTTTCGATTAAATATTGAATGTTCACACTCTAACTTATATATACATGTTATGTACACAACCAGTAGAACATATCAAGACAAAAAATTTTGGTACCATCAAGAGTCATCTTTTTCACCACATTTGCATAAAAAGGATAAAATGTCGTTCTGTTTTAAATGTCAGATTACATCAGAATATAAGGAATGATGGCTTTCCAAAAATTCCTTTTTCTTTAGTTGTAAATTTCCATGTAATCTTAGAAAAATACTGAACTGGTTTCTTCTTGCATTCTCCACAGATTTAATTTATTGTAATCTTGTTTAGACTGCCTTTCACCAATCTTTCTAATTTACCTTTGTGTTTAACCCATAGCTAGAGGAAGAAGGGACATATTCATTATTTTTCCAAGGGTAATAGTGCATTAGTGAATGCAACAGAATAGGTTAGGATTTTAAATCAATTTGCATATTCCACTTTCTGCACCAATAACCATTATACTACCAGCACATCCAATAGAATATTACATATGTTATATTTTGTTCTTGCTTATTTGGCTCTACTAACTAGCTTTTTTTATTTTGCAATGATGTTCCATTTAACCAGTATTCACTGTATATATGATTTATTTACAAGAAAATAAATAAAATGACCCATCAACTTTGACATGGTTTAAAACAAAATCTAACCAACCAACCTTTTTTGGTTGAGGTATTTATTTGAAACCCTAGATAGGTTTCTTTGACTATAATCTACATCCAGCAGCAAGGCTGCTCATCAGGAGTTTAGAGGTTTTGAGGAACATGGAACCACCTTTTAATTGCTGTTGTTCTCAGGTCCACCCTGACCCAAGGTGGTAGTACCTCTTAGAATGTTAAAATGTAAACAAAAATAATACACTATGAAAGCAAAAAAAACATTTCTATAGTCATATTTCCAACAATACATATGTGAAAAAATACCAACAATACATATTAATTGTAAGATTACCTATGATACATTTTTAAAGCAAAATGACCACCAATATATTTTATAATAAAATAACCAACAATACATTTTTTCTGTAATTGAAGGCATACAATTGTGTTCAAGATATATTTAGTTGAAGCCATAAAAATGTGTTTGAAATATTTCAATTAACTTTCAGTATTAAATGATTCATAGAAATGTTGATATGCCATTAAACAAACTAATCAATCAATCAATCAATCCATATATGTTAGTAAAAACGAATGTAATGAAACAAAATAAGTTATCCTAAAGGTAACTGTGAATAGAGTGAATACTTTCTTTGTTGCATAATTGCTGATGTCAACCATGTTTTAATATGGTGGAACTAGGGTTTATTTCATATTGATTAACAGAACAATAACGCATTCTCAAAGTGAAGTGAATGATTTAAAATTTACAACTAAAAGTAAAATTAAACCAGTGAGATTGTGTAGACTGTTTCTGTTGAAATATATACAAATATGATAAACTTGGAAAAGAATGATCAGCTAGGTTTGATCTAGATTGTTCTTAAAAGGTAAGGGTTATGTTATTGCCCTGCTTCATCTGTAAATATGTTCCTCAAAATTTTGTCAGCTGGCTGATTCCAACCACCTTTTGTCATGCATTTGTACAATGGAAATTCTTACTATAGAATTTGGAAAGTGTTAACCTGAGAGATTCATGGGTGGTGATAAGATAAGTTAAATAATAATGATTGCTGTCATGAAATTTTTGCTACTCTTACAAATAAGAAGAAAGTTGTCTTCCTTTGCAGACGGCATCAAAACCACAAGGTACAAGTCGTTTTCTTGAATTACTTGAAAGTTTCCTCTCATGGGAGATTACTCCAGGTCAAGTACAAGATTTATTTTAAATGCATTTAGGAGCTCCAGGCACTAAAGTTATTTATTCTTAAAGAGTTGAAAACAGTTTTATATATACATTTGTCTGATGTAGCTTTACTGAACCAGACTTACTATAGAACACAGTGCATTGGGATTTACCTAATGTTTGTTCAGAATCAGTGTTTAATTTCTCCATATTTGTGCTATATATTATGAGATATATATATATATATATATATATATAATTTCAAAGTAAACTCTGAAGTCAACACTTCAGGCTGTTTCATTCTAGACA
This sequence comes from Acanthosepion pharaonis, assembly GCA_903632075.3. Taxonomy (NCBI): domain Eukaryota; kingdom Metazoa; phylum Mollusca; class Cephalopoda; order Sepiida; family Sepiidae; genus Acanthosepion; species Acanthosepion pharaonis. Next base: position 704,689 of record CAHIKZ030004067.1, read on the forward strand.
CAACCATCAGGCCTGATGATTGCATCTAGCATGAAACAGCCTGTTACCTCTGAGTGTTAACTTCAATATTCACTTTTACATTTACATATGCTCTATCTCTGATATTGAGTACTTTATCCCATAAGAATAGCACACCTTAAAACTATATATATATATATATATATATATATATATATACACACACACACACATTTGGTTTAAAATACTGTGGTTCCTACACCAGCATTGTTTGATGTTATCAGTTTGTTGACAGATTGTTTTGCTCCATGATATATATATATATATATATATATATATATATATATATATATATGTGTGTGTATATTGATATAATAGGAAAGAACTGTTAGATTGATGATCCGAAGTTTATTGGAATTAAACTTAAATACTGCTGACCAGTTTCAAAACATTATAAATTCTGTTTTACGATAGAATCATATTTAAAAAAAAATAATTATATATATATATATATATATATGAAAAAGTATAGTTTTAAGGTGTGCTATATTTCTGGGATAAAGTTCTCAGTATCAGAGATAGAGTATGTGTAGAGATAAAAGTGAATACTGAAGTCAGCATTCAGAGGTGACAGACTGTTTCATGCTAAACACAATCATCAGGCCATACACACACACACACACACACACACACACACACAGACGACACAAACATATAAAGGGGATATTTATAGAGACAGAACTTTTCACCATCCCAATAACACTTCTGAAATTGTTTAAATATTTAACAGCCAGGCAATATGTAGTATAGATTCTTCATCAGAAATGATAACTGTTTCCTGTTGAAAAGGTCAATACTACATTGTGGCCCTGGGTAGCCAAAGCATAATAGTTATCCATATAAACAAGATTTTAGATTAATTGTATAGATTTATTTGGTTTGGGTAATTGCGGGATTTTGAAAAAAAATGAAAAGGGAAGGCCCAAAAATAAAATAAATTGGCCAATCAAAAAAATTGACACAAACACAGTGTCACACTTGAAAAAGCAGTTAAGAGGTCATAAGCTTCTGACATTTCCACCCTGTCTCAAGGCCAAAAAAAAAAAAAACAATAGATTGACACTGACCTAATTTCTCACATTACTACTACCCCTATCATGGTCTGACTTCAAAACAACCATAACGGGCATTTCTCTAGACTACAACCAATATCCACCTTATTAACAAACTTTTTGTTATGCACAATACCAAAGAACACACTCTAAAGAAAATAAATAAAAAAAATTATTTATTTTAAACCTCTGAGTCAGTTTTTTTAATGCCCAAATTTTTGCCCTTGCATGCATTATTGCTGCCATATATGGTCTGGAGCCCCTTCTAATTGTCTCAAGGTCCTTGATAAAATCCAAAGACGGATATACAATGTAATTGGCCCTGATCTGGCATCTCATCTGCAGCCACTCTCTCTCAGACATGCCGTTGCCTCCCTCTGACTTTTTTTACAAATACTTTCATGGTAACTGCTCCAGTCAGCTGCTTTCGCTGGTCCCCAGATTTCATGAATTTAAGCGTTCAACTAGGCTGGTATCTCGCTCTCACCCTTTCACTGTGGAAACTGTTAAATGTAACCATCTCTTCTACTCCAATAGCTTCATGTCTCGCACTTCTCGCCTGTGGAACTACCTCCCCATTTCTTGTTTTCCTGATAGCTATAATCTCCAACTATTCAAATGTAACATCAATCGACGTCTCCAAATTCCCCAATATATCCCCTAACCTTCTGTTCATCCTTTCCTCTATCAATCCTCTTTCTTCTTGCTCCAACACTGTAACCCCTTGTGTGCTAGTGGCTTCTCGCCTTGCTTGGGGTTGAATGCTTAAAAAAAAAAAAAAAAACATCTATCCACATGGGTAACTATGCCACGTCCTTTTTGGTTATTCCCATGCACTTTTGAGTTTCATGGATAAATTTTCCGTTTTCTCTTCTAACACTTCCTTTCTGTACTAGATTGATTCTTTCATATTGCGTTATCTCTCTTGCTGACAACCAATGTCAATCCTGGTCAGACTTAGGTGGAAGACAGCTTGGGGACCCCAGGTACTGTAAGAAAACTCCTACAATCCCAAATATATTTTGGCTTTAAATCAACTACAAAGGGGTGATCATCTTTAAAAAACACTTTAATTAATCAATCAACTGTGGATAACCATATTCAGTTTATATATAATTAATGGTTAATCATCATATGAGCCTACCCTAGAAATTTTACCAACATTGCTCCTCAACTGTGCTATTTAAATTACTTCACTGTATGTTGGAGAGTTGGAAGAAAGTTAATGTTTTCTATTCAGAAGTAATAATAACGAGGGCTTTGTGAGAGTAATTAATATAGAAAAGATAACATTAAAATTACTGTTTACTTATTATTTTTGCCCTTATATATTTTTCTCTGGATAAAAAATGACAAAACAATACTTAAAACAAAGGCATTAAATAACTTAACAAAGGTTAACATATCACAAAATCAACAAAGCAAATCAAATCAAACAACAGATACTTGAGGAAACCTGGAGAGTACACAGTCAAATCACTGGGAAAATGAAAATAGCAAATATCAGGAAATTAGTCTGAACGAAATACCCATAGTTATTAAAATGTTTCATTTAAGGAATTTCAGACAACAGAAGTATTTTGCCAAAACATTTTTAATTTCTTATTTTTGTATTAAATAAACAAAGACAATTTTTTTCTTTAAAAATATTTTAATAATAAGAGCTTATTTGTTTATTGTGGAGTTAAGCTATAGAAAATGAGCCATCTTTGAGGAAAATCTGTAGTTTTACCCATATTTGAAACTGAGGCATTCACATTACTAATGTTTTTTGTTTTTTTTCTAGAGGTGCAATATTATCTAATCTCTTGCAGAAAAAAAAAAAACAATGGTTTACAGTTGTACATGAATGAACATCACATCTTGCTGTGCCTGTCAGTTTCATTACATTTCAAGTGTACTAGAGACATAAATATGTTCTATTATTGCTGGAAATGTGTACTTGAGGAATTAGTTTAAAGAAAACTGTAATGTTGAATATAGAATGATGAAAATTTTCTTCCAAGAATGAAAAAAACAAAATAACTCGGCAGAAAAATAAACCCAAAAAGATAGAAGAACAATTGCAGCTTAGATGTCAAATATCTATTATTATTTTTTTAAATCTTATTTTAAAAGGATATTTTTTTCATTTAATTATACAAAAATTTCATCTTGAAAGAAAATTGTTTTCTGGCTCTCACAGCTACCACTACAACTGCTTTGATCATTAGTATAATTTATTTTAAATTTTTATTAGACAGAATAGCTGTATTTACAAAGAAAAAAGTGAGAGTGAGATACATTTGCTTGTCATGTTTTATACACACATGCTTGTCACACAGCCAGTTGCATGATAATAATGATCAAAATTAGACTCTCCTTCCTTACTCTCTAACCGTTATAGAAAAACAAGAATAGAAAAACACCTTTTTCTATAAACACCAATATTGCACGTCTTTGGCACATGCTGCCTTGATTTTAACATAGCCGACAATTCTTTCAGTTTGGTCATCAAATGTTTAGTGCTTCTGTTTTATCATTTGATTTGTTTTCTATTTTCACATGTCTTTTTAGCTTAGAAACTGAAAGGTTTGATTGAAGCCTGTTAACCATCTTGAAGCCATATCATTAAAGAATTAATTTCTAATCAACTTAAGTGGTACAACTTTTGCATTTCATTTGAAATGATTAAGTTATGTTAGTAATATATCCATTTAGAAGAATTGAAGTGGGTGCCATTATCTTTTTATGTTGAATAATCAATTTGAATTAGGTGTTTGTTTGATGAGTGTAAAGTATAATGCATATTGACGCCACAGCAAGGCAGCTTACTCTCATTATCCATATTAGAAGATTATTACCTCTTTAAGGAAATGATATCAATCGATCAGGTGAGTAGAAATCTGTGCAAAACAATTGTGATGTTCTAAGTTGCATGTCAATAAAAAAAAATGAGACTGACTTATCTCAATTGGAATTTTAATATTTTTTATCCATGCGAATATTTATTGATAAGAAGAGTACTTTTGATATCGCATTTCACTAAACATTACTTGCATGAAATGGCCATATTTAAATATGACCTTTATTTTAACTTCACACAATAGTGAAATTTTATTAACCTTTTGTGGCTAGAAGATTCTCTCTGCATCTTCTATGAGGGGTAACAGACCACCAAAAGGGCCAATTTGCATGGTAAATATGGATGACCAATGTTTACATCTAAACTCAAGTGTAAAATATAGTCAGTCTTTGCATCTAGACTCAAGTACAAGACACTGTTAATGTTTACATGTAGACTCAAATATAAGACACTGTTAATGTTTACATCCCGACTCAAGTATAAGACACTGTTAATGTTTACATCCCGACTCGAGTATAAGCATGACCAATGTTTACATCCCGACTCGAGTATAAGCATGACCAATGTTTACATCCCGACTTTTATATAAGCATGACCAATGTTTACATCCCGACTCGAGTATAAGCATGACCAATGTTTACATCCCGACTCGAGTATAAGCATGACCAATGTTTACATCCCGACTCGAGTATAAGCATGACCAATGTTTACATCCCGACTCGAGTATAAGCATGACCAATGTTTACATCCCGACTCGAGTATATGCATGACCAATGTTTACATCTAGACTTGAAGACAGATATGGCCAATGTTTATGTCTAGACTCAAGTATAAACATAACCAATGGCCCAAAATGTCTTTATCTTTGTTGGATAAAGATCATTGTTTGCAATGAACTCTAACTTTGTTATATGACAAGAGTCATTTCATATGTGATTTCCACCTCTCATGAATCAACATAGGCTACCGGACTGGATGAAATATGTGTGGCTGTTCTTAAGAATCTTAGTCCAGTGATATTTCTAATCCTGGCAAAGTTGTTCAACAAATACCTTAAGAAGAAATGTTTCTCAAGTCTATCCTATCTGTCAGTTATATTCACAAGTATTAATACAACTACATTGTGGAATAGACTCCTCCATGGATGCTTTACAGAAAACTGCAATCATCACCTCTTCAAGTCTTGGGTTAACAGTCCTGATCCACCATAGCCTCATCAACTTCATTTCCTACTGTTTCCACTTACATTCATATCACACACTTCATTCACTCTACCTTGAGTGACTGTTTGGCCTTGTATTATGTGAACTTTCAAACAGAAAAAGATTACAGTTATGTTCATTTATTTTGATTGCAGACAAAATCAAAAACTAATTTTAGGAGTTAATTTTTCAGGCTTCCTCTGCAAAATCTTGAATAGCAAAATAAAAAAAAGTAAATTTAAATAAAAATGGCACAAGTGGAATGAAGTGGGGAAAATGTGCCAAGTAATTTTGCAAGGGACTCATTGTACTAATTCTCCTAAATACTGCCTTGAAAGCCTTATGACTGTCCTGTCTACTCTAGGCTTGACAATGATACTAAGATAACTAAAAAGTGAGAATGCTTATACCTCTAAATGTTGAAGAATGATTATTTTCTAAATCTGGGAAAAAGAAAAAGAAGAAAAAACTTTTTCAAAAGAAGTTACTTCTTTTGCACGATTCATCTTGATTTTTTTATTCTTGTCCATTACATACCATTTCTAGTTTTGTTGAAATCACTCTGCACAATTCTTCAATGCTAAACTTAAGTAGAAAATAGGGCAAGATAAGCCAAGATACATTATCCCGATAATGCAACAAACTTCATGTCTTCACTCTCGGTAAATGAAAGTTATTTCAGACATTTTTTTATTTGGAAATCCTAAAGTCTGTCAGTAACAACAATGAAAATGAAGGTTAAGCTATCATCAGGGAGGAACAATAGTTTATTATCAATTTAGTTTCTAATAACTGGAGCTGGATCTCTACATTGTTCACCATTTATCTTTGTTGGTATACACCAATGGAAAACATGAACAGAATCTCCTAAGTAATGCTAAATGTAACTAGTGGTAGTAGTTCTTTTTAGTATCAAGCTGAAAAGAACATTTTTTTCCAACTCATTTATAAAAGCCCTTTTTATTTCATCAATGAAAAGGGAAGGGTCTGTTGCTCATTTCCAACTATGAATAGTAACTAATCTTCTTTCAATAAAGTGTTTCTTTATTCACATATTTAATTTACTCTGGCCTATTAGTTTTTGGAAAAATGTTGAATCAAGTTTTAGATAGAGTGGTTCCTGCTTAATAATAAACTTTATAAGATTCTTCATTTAAATGAAAATTCCCAATAAGGAAAGAAATATGTTTTCTAAGATCTGCAATCTGATGAAATCTAATCATATCACAGTATATTATAATTCTATCTTATTAGTTATTATTATTAATCTCTACCCTCCTCCTTTAATGTGCTATGTCTCTTCAGAACATGGTCGACAATGACTCTCAAAAACTTCCAGTATTTTGTAGCTCTTAGTAATGCTTTTTTTTTTACTAACCTTCCCATTCCTTCTGCCTGTGGTTAAATCATGCTGAAAATACTGGATCTTGTTTAATTAACAAAGTTAAGCAGTGTCAAACCTAGTCAGTATTTAAATAGGGGACCACTTTGGAACACCTAGTATTGTATGCAACATCTTACAATTCAAAAGATATTTCAGCTTTAAATAACTGATTATTTATTTTTCCCTCTCTTATCTTCAAATTTTACAAAACCTCTTTCTTCATTATGAATCCCAAAAGGTTTAAGTTTCTTTCTAATTCTTCTGCTGGATCCCAAGCTATATAAGATTCCTGAGAAATGGAAAGGCAATTATAGCTGATAAAAAAAATCACTAAAAATGAACATATCAAAAGCAAAAGTCCTGCACACATATTTCAAAACAGCTATTGATACATATATCTTAAATAAGTAGCAAGAGTTATGGAATACTCACCCAAATAATAAATTGTACAAAATCAAACCTACACTTGTGATAAGATATCATAAAACCAGTCCTTCCCAAAGATAAGTAGTAGTCTTAGCCAGAATCAGAATTGGTCATGCCAACATCACATATTCATTCTTTCTAAAAGATGAGAATCCACTTAGTATGCTGGGAGAGATACACAATAAAACATTTCATGATGAGCTTTGCTGAATTTGCCTCTATCCATAAATGCCTTCATAAGGTGAATAACTTTAAGGAACTTTTCAAAAACATAAATATAAAAACTAAATTATACACTAAACTTTAACCCAAACAACTTCACCTATAGATGAACTATACAACCAATTTTCAACTATATTTCAGGAATTATAAAACTTAAAACTTTCTAAAATATTATCGAATAAAAATCCAATTTTCAGGATTAAATGAGCCAAGAGAGTTGATATGCTGGTAAAGCAACCAAACTAAAGCAAAATTTCTAAAAGTCATTTTTGTTTTCTTTTTCTTTAAAATATCCTTATTGCTCACTTGCTTTATTCATAGTATGCTCACTGAGCATTCTTCTGTAGAACCACATTTCTGTCATCTCAAACCAATTAATAATAACTCCCAGTCGAGATTGTAGTTCTTTTGAGATTGCCTTATTGGATATAAATCTGATGTGTAGACATATTTTTGTTCTACATCTATTTTTTTTATTAATTTTCTATTCATATACAGTTTGCTCCCATTGCTTTATCTAATTCATAAAGTTTATCATGGGGATAGGAAAAAAATAATATATTCTGGAATAAATACTATTAACAGTTTCTGAAATCTGCTAGACATCTAAGAACATATCTATCATGGAAGAGGAGAGTTTCTTTTTCTTCTGTGTATCATGCCCTTTCAGGAAATGAGCGATTATGGTTCTCCACAATTTCCTATCCTTTGTAGCTCTTAATAAATTTTGTCTTTTCGTATCTCTGCTAAATGTTGCTTCAGCATCTATTTGCTCAAGCAAGGTAGGTTATGTGCTACTTTCTTTTGTCCCTCTTGCCTTCAGTCTTTCCTGAGTATCAAAATTCCCAAGCCCTCTTTCTTCATTACATAACCTGGAGATTTCAACTACCTCTTCCTGATGTTAAATATAACTTTCCTTTTTGTTTCCATTTTCTCTAAAACTTTGTTGTTGCTCACATGTTCAGGTCATGATATTATCAGCATCTCTGGGTAATGTTCGGTAATAGTTTCATCTTTTATAAATGAAGAAAAACACAAAACCAAATCTCTCATATGTAGCATAATATTTTATTCAGCTGCAGACTTTGTTAAAGTTTGGAAAAAAGTCCCTGAAGCCTCACATTCATTGGCTGATATTGTGTGGCTTGGGGCTTTTTTCAAACATGGATTCTGTCTTCTCATGAGCATGTATGTAACTCTCTCCTTTTTCCTCTCAGCTTTGCCATACATGCAAATTACAGTTGCTCAAGTTTACATGTTGAGGGCAGCCACTAACATCATGTGAAATGCTGGGCTCCACCCACTTGCTCAGAGGTCATCCCTCAGATGCACCTGTCTTCTTTGATATCGAATGCAAAGTCTGTTCAGGCATCATGTTACTTGTATGGCTTCAAATGATTTTTTCTGGAAAATTTTTAGGATAATAAAATTATACAATTCTGTATTTTCTTCTATCAGGATATTATAATGGTGTTAAACTTAACCTGAAATTAAACTTCTTTTCTTTTGTTTTATAATGGATGCACCAGATGTAATATCTCTTATTTATTTTCACAAAAATTATAACAGCTGCAGAGATCAAGGTAACTGCATTAGATAGAGCAAGTTTTCTGTGACAAAACCTTATTTTTGCACTTCTTCATGGATGTCAACAAAATCATCAGCCTGAATGTAACTTGTCCTGACACCACTAGTGAAACACGTTAACTAATGTCTAACCATGCTCAAATCCACTATTTGGTCTCTATAAATATTCAGCAATTTCTGTGGGTGCCATTTTCTTTCATATTGTGGAATATAGTAATACATATATACTTTACACACACTTTCATGTTAGATGTCACTCTAGCAAACTGTAGATTGAGAAGCCAAACACAAGAAAAATCTCTCTTTGTTGGAAAATTTAACTTTGTGTGTCATATTAATAAGTATTACTATAAGAGTGTCCTTTGTATATTGCTATATATTCATATAATAGTTTTCCTGTCAAGTCGAAAAAATAAATTGACATATGCACTGGTTATTTTTCTGTTTGAGTAATCTAAAAGTATTCAGTTAACGTTATTATCAAATATAACAAAGAATTCCACTTTTAAATCATTAAAATTATCCAAATAAAATTAACCTGAAACAAAAGAAATAAGTTACTTACTCAAGACATTCTATTATAATTTTAAATGATATGTTTGTTGATTGGTGTCCAATAAGGTCTTCTATAAATATCATGATAGAATATTTCAAAAGTAAATAATTGAGATCAGGGTTCATGACCAATAAATATATAAAGTTACATTATGATTTATAGAATAGATAGAATATTCAGTATTTGTTTGTGTTCTGATTTGCATGCATCTTTCCATATTTTATTTCAAAAACATTGCATTACAAATGAGAGGTGTGGATATTAACAAGGTTGTGGGTTTTGTGTGTATTTTTAGATGAAGATGCATGTACAATAAGTAAAAAAAGAAGACAAAAGAAGCATCTAAAAAAAGCTTGTGTTTCTGCTACAGACATTTATTCCTTTTATTTTGACTGTATTGAAACAAAGTTAAAATGTCTCTTGAGTATATCTGTTTTTCTTTTTGTTTCTGAGATAATTTATGGGAAGTAATGATAGGAACGGGTAAACATGGATGAGCTCAAGTCAGCTTCAGGCTGAGTTGGAAAAACTGAAACTTCACTAATGTTCAGTCCTCACTAGACTGGGGAAACTAACATTCCCCAGTGGGAACACTATTACTGAACTCTATTATTGTGTGGTTTAAATCTTGAAGACAAGAAAGAGAAATATTCAGTCCTTTCTGGTTTCTTTATAACTTGCATCATGGGAAAATGAATTTTTTTTTATTTGTTATTATTATTTTATTTATTGGGTTTATTTCATTTTATCCATGGTAGTTAGCAGAGATATGAATAAAAACAGGAAAGTATGATAGCCTATAAGTAGTTTATGTGTTATATAAAGATCGTAAATGATAATCTTTAGAGGATAAATATTGAAATAGCAGAAGTAACCATAATTAATCAAATTTTGATTAGCATATCTGTTCTTCTGAGTTACACTCAAGGTAATCAATGATCCAACTTTAAAATGTTTCTTTTGAACAGACATATTTAATATTATAGGGACATTCATTTATTTATATGTAATTCTGAAATGATGTGAAGAATGACTAAAATTTTGATGAAATTGTGAGATTACCCCATGTTGAACTTCTACTAATGATCATTAGATAATATACCCAAAAGCAGTATATAAGGAAAGGGTGTAAAATCTTATTCTCTTTTTTTCTTTTAGTCTCAGTATTCCTTAGAAGTAGGACATGTTTTGTTTTTCTTCCAGGGGATTCTTTGTTCTCCAGCAAAGTATACTCCATATTGAACACAACACGGCCTACAGACACTCAATCTAATCCCTGCTTCCTAACTGTAATAATGATGTAAATTAATTTTAATAGGAAGATTTACTTGCAGCATCCCTAACTTAAAGGCTGTCACTCTACAACAGGTCTTTAAATATGTTAGGCTTACTTGAGTATATAATATCATACATAATATTTCTACAAAACCATCTCTCCTCAAATGTACGTTTTTCATAATGCTTGATATGAAATTTACACATGTATCTACAGATAAGGACATATTAACATATATAGTTTCATTCCCCCTTTGTTATATTCCCACTATTTAGTTTGCTCAAGCAATAAAATATGTTGTTAATTGTACATAATTTCATTTGTCAGGAAATTTAAGAGATTATGATTATTTGGAGGCCTGTTTAAATTAACCTTGTGTCCCCTAAACTGTGTACCTCTAAAACTTCAGTAAAAATTCTTACTACTTCAAAATATATCAACATAACACATACATTGATAAAGAGAATAACAATAGCAGTTATTTTATATGTACAATTCAAGCAAAGCAAATAAGATACAATTGGAAATTAGGTTGGCACAATTTAAAAGTCTGTGGATAAAGAAAAGATTTGTGTGAAATGAATGTTCCTTTCAAATGTCTGTGCTCAAATAAAAGTCAGTATATAAGTGAGGGAACAGAGTGAGGGGAATCCACACACACACACACACACACACACACTCACACTGAGAGAGGTGTTCATTGAACTTTGATATTGCTTTCATCAGTGGAGATGGGATAGACAAATTCAAGACTGTTGCGTTGAAGTTACTGGAAATGGTCTGTTAAAAATCTGACAACCTATGCTTATAGTGCCTGTAACTGGCTCAAGACTTAGGAATTTTCAACCACACAGTTTGGAAATTTTATCAAATTATTATGTCTGAAAATAAAATAAATATTCAATGAAACTGATTTTGTAATTTTAAAATTGAATGTTGAAGCATTGTTTTTGCGTGTGTGTCTGTGCATGTATAGCCAATATATCTCTATACCCTATTCAAGAAAACTTACGCAAACACAATTATTAGTCCATATACATTCTATTTAGTTTATTGTATCAATAATAATTGCTACAAAATTAGCAACTGTTAAATATTTTACCTCAAACAAAGCAAGTAAAGCCACCAAGCTGCCACTAGGTGGGATGCCACTAGCATTTACCACTGGTGGACCACTGTCAAACCACTGGTGTGTACCTCTCGGAAATGTTACCATTGGCAGACCACTAGAGGCCTACCGCTGGCTGCTGCCAGAGGACCGCTGACATTGCTATTAGCAGCCAGCCCACCAGTGGGCCACTAGATGCTTCCATGTATGGTAGCCATTAATCTTCAGATTCAATAATTGAATAATTTTGGTGTCATTTAGGCATGTCTAAATAGCAGAAATGAATAAGACAAAGATTATGTCATGGGCATTTGCTCATATCACATTCAACAAAAAAATCCTGGTTTTCCTCCATTTTATAAATTTATAACAAAAAGCCTCTTTTTCATGGCACATGTACTGAAAATCTAACTTCCACTCTTAAAAGAATTCACTTGCTTCAACATTAAAAGTTAATTTTTCACAACAAAAATGTTTACAGAGTATTTGGGTTAAACTACCTCTTAATGAGTACTCCAGTTTCAGGTTGGTGCAGCCTTTGCAACACATCTAGTTTCCATTGTAAATAATATATTTACTGCTTTTAATGGCAGACAAAAACTATTAATTGTAATCAATTTTTAAATAACAGCTGCTGGACCAATTTATTAAACATTCATTTGCTTGCTTCCAAGATGGATGCTGAAATCTTTGCAGAATTTTCTCTGTAAAAAAAAGAAAAAAAAAGTGGGTTTGTAACATTTTGCAAAAAATAAGTTAATGTATTTTATTGTATTTAGAAAAGTGGATTCTCATATTTTCATCTCTTTTAAAAATGAATAATTCAAAAATACAATGTTAAATATTTTCCACATGAAATGTTGCAAGCTTATTGCTCAGATGAGCTTCACTCTTTCGTTCGACTAGTTCAAACCTTTAAATTTAGGACATGTCTTGCTACTTCACTCAGCTTTTTTCCACATGCAAACGCCTGTAAGATTTCCCTTAATCTCAAGTCAAAAGTCAGTTGCTATCTGTCATCCTTGGAAACAAACCCACAAACAATATAAGAAGTAAATAAATGAAAAACAAGATAAGCACAAATGTGACATGATCTACTTTAGAAATATGGTCACAGGACTAAGGTCATGTATTATTATTATAAAAAGCAGCATGCTTTTGAAAACATTCCTCTTTTTCTAATTTTCTGTTCTTTGGACAGCTGCTGCTCAGCATGTAATTTTTGCCATGACCATCTGTAATTTTTTTCAAGAGGAAAAGTGTTTTTTATTAGTTCATCATTTATGTTTGAAATTTTTGTTCACTGCTGCTTTTAGTGAGCTAGAAGTAGTGACAACTATACTCCTCTCCTCTTAGATTCATATCACACATCTCATTCAGTAACTCTCTACCATGAGTGGCTCTTGTGCGTTGTATTTGAAGAACTTCATATTGAATAAAATTGAGTAAAATGGTCAGTGTTTGTTTACATTGTGAAATTCTATCAAGATGTATGGAAATATTTATTATATAACTTGCCTTACTATTTGAAAAGAAGCAGTTCAACCAGATATCTACTTAGTAATTAATCAGAGATTTTCTTTAATCTCTGTTTTAAAATTACATTATAGGACATAGGATTTTTCTGAATGATACATTTTTATTTCTTATTATATTGCATTGAAACAAATATTCATAGAGTTTTTCAATAGGCAGTAATTTCATTTTACATGTCACTGAAATTTATATCGTATATAAATATTCAAAAAATTTTGAAAGTTGACATTTCAAAGCATCTTTCTTTATGATTCATGTGTGGATAGGGAATTTTTACCATTTTTTTTTATATCAAATTTGAAAATGGAGGAAAATGAGATGCATTTTCATTATACATGCTATTTCAATTCTGGAAAGGAAATAATTCTGTATAAATATCAGAAAGTATATGACATTTGTGGAGATAGTGCCATGTCTGAGAGTGCTGTTTCAGAACTGGAAATTTTTATCTGGAACACTGAGAATATTCCAGCAAGTTGGGAGTTGTTGATAGCCAAAATTGAAATACTAATTAAAAATAATCCAAGTCACATGACACAGAGAGTTTCAGAAATAGTCTACATATTTCATATGTTCATTGTAAGCATTTAAAACTTGGTTATGGGGATTAATAAGATGTTTAGGTGCCTCCTGATTTAAGGTCAAAAAGAATAATAGACCAAATTTCCATCTGCAATGCTCTATTGAAATATTAGAAATATAATCCAATGATCACAGGCGATAAAAAATATACTGGGGTAAAAATGAAAGCAGCTTCCAGTAACCATTCCAAAAGTCATGTAGCATCACATTCTTTAGATACAGACTATCTGGTGGCACTAATGGCATTCCAAACCTCCAGGAACCGGTTCTATAAAGGCAGGTAATCTTTAGGAACATTTCTACATATTTTCTTTTAAATCTGAGAATGGAAGCAAATCACTTTATAATATAAAAAAAGAATTAAACCATTTTGATAATTTAAGAGAAAACATTTATTAAAATATTTCCAGAATGAAATTCTGTTATGATCATATTTTTGTTAAAAAGTATGTGTTTTAACTTTAGTATCATCAGCTGTGTTAGGGTTTGTGAGTCACATTTGAACTGAATTGCTGTCCTAAATATCCAATGGAAGACCGATCAATTTTATGACAAGATTTTCCACATTTTTAACTTCATGATGATTTCTTTTGTCAGAATAAAATATGTTCATTACAGACAACTCTCTTTCAGTCTCTGCTCAATTTAGAGCAAGGCTACTAATTATATTACATATCAGCTTTTAATATATTTCCTGAAAAATCCAGCAACTAGTTTCCAATGTTTTTATAATTTTAAGAATTAGTTTGCTTGAACCAGTAGGATGCAACTACTGTTTGGTGGAATTGCGTATCTGTTCAGATACGTTCCCAAATGGACCAGTTAAAGGTATCAGTTGTTGAAAAGCATTTACTATTAGCCATTCTGAAAAGTATAATCTTCCATCAAGACAATGCCAGACCACACAACTCTTTGCAGACCAGACAGAAATTGGTACAGCTTGTGTGCTATGTCCTTTGACACCTACCTTATTCACCTGATTTTGTACATTTGGAGTACAATTAATTTTGATCGCTACAAAGTTCTCTTAATAGAAAGAATTTCAATTTTGAAGAAGCCTCTAAAACCCTCTTAAGTCCAGTTCATCATCTTGAAAGATGCAAGTATAGTGAAGGTGAAATCATGAAACTGTTTTGAAGTGGCAAATGATAGTGGAACAAAATAGTATGCATGGATGCATGCATGCAGTTGAATAAATCTATGTACAAATATATATATATATATATATATAAGGATATATCAACTACAAAATTTTAAGTAAGAAGCTGATTAAGCATATAACCAGTTAGCATATTGTTAATTTACCTCCCTACTTCTTTTGCTTTTACTTAGTAGAAAAGTGGAACATCAGATTCCTATATATCTTATAAAATAATGTAACCAGTTGTTTCTGTTCATAATGATATTGTATAGGATTTATATGCCAACAACTTTGTGTCATGACCTATATTAATTTTTTTTTTTTTTCAGGGAGTTTGAATTTAATATGTCACATTCAATTGGTTAATCGCAGTAAAGTGCACAAGTGTATTTTTAATTCTTTCTTTTTCTCAAAAAAAGATAAAGTATTCTGCTTTTGCAATTAAATTAACCATTCACTCACAAGTAGTTTACACATTTGTAATGTTCAAATATAATTGCAATTGTGTAGTGATTTTTAATGTTTTTGTTTTAATATCATAAATAATATTTAGCTCTACTCTGTACTGAGCCCTCTTTTAAATTAAATGTTATGAACAGTGGAATAATACTCCATTTGTTCTCATTTTACCTGATATATATATATATATATATATATATATATATATATATATAAATCGGTTTAAAATACATAGGAAGAATATATCTAAACAGAAGTCCAAAATGTCTTCTATATTTACCATTCTGACAAATTAACATCTAACTTGGCTCACATTGGGAACATAAAATACAACATACATATATATATATATATATATATATATATATATTAGGAGATAAAGTGTAAAAGCTATAATGATGCATTTCAGCTTCTTCAGAAAGGCATCATTTTTAGATTTTCCACTTTGACTCCACTTATGTTTCAGATACTATTATACATCCTAAACACACACACACACACACACATATATATATATATATATATATATATATATATATATATATATAAAACAAAACACTAAAAATAACCTATAAAGTAAGAAAAACAGCCCCAGCTTAAAACAACACCTCAATACAATGTAACCTTAGCCTAGATAAGAAAATGGTGATAATTTCCATTCCAGAACAAGATAAACTCCTAAAGAAAAGTTTCCAACAGACTATACCATTTTCTTGCATCTTGACAATTTCCTACAAGAGATGCTCAAAACTTCATTTGAAGAATTCCCACTTCCAGAACTTGAGATTTCAATGCTACCAGAATAAAGAGACTTATTTATTACTTGCCACAATGTATAGATTCTGATAGTTCTTATTTCAATTAATAAATTTTATTTGAAGTTGATGTCAGAACACGAAACATCAGTAGCAGCTCAGGATTTGTCTCTGAAGTTGACCATTGGGAATTTGCTGAAACCCCAGTTGGAGACATGGTGGCAAAATTTCATATGGTCCTACTTTAAATAACTGATCCTCTCTTGAAAAATAGGAAATAATTGTTTTCAAACTTTTTTGTAAACACTCATCAGACTTCTATCTAACCATGACATATCTCAGACAAAAAAAAAATTGTTTAAATAATTTTATAAGGAACGTCCTGTTCAAAATATAAATTCAGTATCAAATTGATCTCTTACTTCATAAAAAGCAATCTATACTTTGTTATTATTTAGATATGTCAAGTACAAAACTCTGTATATGTCATCAATAATTGTGTACTAATACAAATTGTGGGAAGGAAACTAGATAGATAGAAGTAAAGAAATTATTATTATCATAATTAATCCACCATGCCATGATATAAACATTTTAATTACAAAAATTGTTTATATAAAAACAATTATTTTTCCAGAAACCACAGATAAAACATAGTTGTTATATATTATTCAATATGTTTATGCAATCTAATCAGTTATTTTAATCAATTTATATTCTACACTCTTAAAAGAATCTGTCTGGAAATATGAATTTATCAGCTTGACCTGACTTTTCAATGTAATATTTCAGGGGACTTTCAAAATAGTTCCACTTAATGTAATTAGTCCAAGTATAATTGAGGTCTTCATGTCACATAGTCTGCTTCAGTTTTTTTATGCAAATGTATTTTAGACATGTCATATTCTATCTATTTGCTAATTGCTATTCATATTGTCTTCTTTGAAATGATATAATATTTATCCTTCAACATTCACACATTATACATATTTTTATCCTGATATTAATGCAAGTATTACTACTAAAATTGTTAAATTTCTAATTCTTACTCAGAGCAGACTGACTCATTGTACAACAATAGATATGTTGGGTTAAATTTCTTTCCACTACCCTACCACCATGCTTGGCCAGTCAAGTGATTCTTTACAGTGACTGAGTGACATGTTGGTTGGTACAGAAAGGGTCTTAGGGGTTCATGCCACAAAGAGATGGGGCTTCTCTGACATATAGAAAAAGCACATTTGAACCAAGATGTGCTGGCAGTTGAGCATAAAAACAGGCTTCTATATTTCTTAGCCTTGAATTTTCAATGTTGAAAAAGAGGCATACAACATATTTACAAACTTGGTTTGCATGTTTTTGTTGTACAAAATAAAACCTCATTTACCTTATTCCAACTACTACGTAGATATTCTTTATTTTTTAATGTTTAAGTAAATTGCTGTACCTACAGCAAGAAAGCCCATGGCTATAATACAAAAAAGCATTAACAGCAACTAGACTAGTGAAACCTACTCTCCCGAAAAATTGTTTTAAGAGAAAGATTTTATAAATTTCAACAGAAATGAATGCTGAATGTTTCCTGAAAAGCTTACATTACTATTACCATTGAGAGCAGCCATATATATTTGTTAATAAATTGTTAAATATGCTATTGTATTATAGGAATATTTTAATTATTTTGTGTCCTGTAATGAACCTGTTTATATGATTTATTTTCTCATCTAGATTTTTTTTTTTACAATGATGTACAAAACCCGACAGCCACTTAGAGGGTTACAGAGTAAGTGGCCTAGCTTTTGCAGATACATGTGAAAGATAATAGTTAACCATAGACATGAACAGTTTAAGATTGTAGTGTTTGGGGATGTGTTGTAACCTAGGAAAGGTTACTGAATAGAATAATCACATGAAGGTTGGTAATGAATGATAATACTTAGGACAAGAACAACACATATAAGATTCGCCAGCAGCATGTAAAAGAAGTAGTCAACTGCTAGAAGTCAAGTCAATAGTCAAGTGAATTCCACAATGAATCTCCAACTGCAAGATATCTACTAACCACCTCATGCAGTCAGATGTGGCACCAGACCGAATTTAATGTGAGGTATCTGAGCCCATAGGCTTGACCAAAAATTCCCCATAGCCCACATATAAAATGGGGTCAGGTAGCTGTTTCTCGAGATGAGACTCTGCCTTTTGACATAGCCTCATCTGGGGGTCCTCTTTTCCCAGAAGAGTTTAAACAAATCTCCAACTGCAGAGCAACATACAGTATTTACTACTGTATTTATGTGAATGGGGACATACCCATTATCATCTATCGGTATGCTACAACAGGAAGCAACCTCTTGGGAGTTGGTTCTGCAAGGCAGTGGTTCACTAAAATGGTGGGTTCTTAGCTATGGAGGTTTAGACTGGTGGAACTAAGCAGTGTAATATATCTTAACATTCTCCATAGAAATAGTAACAGAGCACTGAGAAGTTTGTCACATTTTGTCTATAAGAAAGTGGTTGTAAGGTTGAAAATAATTTCTCACAAGTTCATGGTTTTGGACTATCATAAGTGTGGAAATCATAGACTGGGCAACTCCTGCCAATATATGGCAGTGGTACTCCATTTTTTTCTGATCTGGCTATTGTAAAGACAGAGGATAACAGGAAGGGTCAGATATTTGTTACAGTGGAACAGGGAACTGACCATTTTTCCAGCATCTTTAGAGATGGATCGTATGTACAAGTTCTACTGGGCTGAATTTGTCTTAATAGGCACTCAAGTCACAGGGGATCCCTGAGGGAATATTTTTCATTGTGTTTAGTAAAAGTTCTGGGTCCGATTGGCGATGGCAGAATATAACAAGCTTGGTGTTATTTATATCCAAAAGTTCATAGCACACTCTTTTTTTTAAAAACTAGAGATTAATTTCAAATTAAACAGCTGTTTTTATTTTTTAATGCTGGAGACTTTTGCACAGCATCCAATTGCAGGTAGTATGAATTTTATCGGTATGGAAAATGGAATTGGTAACTTGAATTCAAATTTGGTCCTAGCATGTTGCATTCAGATTCCACTTTTATCCTTAATAGTGATGGTATCCAATTATTCTCCCTTTTAGGAATAGGTTAAATATCATAGTAGTTTGGGCTCTCTAGCTTTGGAAGGTAGCCAATCTTGGAGAATGAAAATTATGATTTCAAAACCATGCAGATATCAATAGGAAAAATTTCCACTATCTTAGCCAAAAGGTCATGGCAGTTCCCAGACATTAAAAAGAAAAGGAATCTGTGAAAAACCATTATTGTTTACATCCTAAAAGGACATGGTTTCAAGAAACATCTACATTTAAGACAAAAAAAATTGTTATATTTCAAGACTAATGAATTTAGAGCAATCTCTTTGCTGAGTCTATCATTGTTTTTTTACACAGTACATAAACCATATTGTTTGTTTCCCCTTTTTTAGGCTTTATAATTTTTAGGTTGGTCACAATTTTAACCCCTTCTAGTAGTGCTTAGCACAAAGAAACTGACACAATAAAGGCATCACACCAAGAACTTGGTTGGTAGTTTTATCCTCTTGATTTCACATCCAGAATTAACCATCAGCAGTTTGTTGCTTTTGTTAACTCTCTCTTTACATTTGTCTATTTTATTTCCATGGTATCATTTGAACTTTTGTTTAATGTAGCCTTATTTCATCCATTTATTTTTTATGTTTGTATCTCTCTGTGTAGAACCCTTCCATTGCATGTCCATATACACTGTTACAAAATGTAAACTTCTTGTAACTTCCTTTTTTGCAAACTCACTGCAACATTGGAGTGTATTCTTGTAGCAAACTTTATACATATTCATGGATACAAAGTATTCGCTATCTTCTTTTACTCATTTATTTCACAAATGGTTTCAGTTTTATGTTCAAGCCCCTGGATGTTTGTGGCATTTCTTGTTAGTCTTATTTATTTGCATTTATTTCTCTTCTAGTTTTACCCTTTTGGTCCTTTATGAACTTGTTGATGTATGAGACTTCATTTATTTCAGAGTTTTAATTTCTTCACTGTCTTCGAGTCTACACACATGTATGACATGGATGCATATTCTTGGGGGCAGAACAATCATACATATCTATAAGTTTACATTTCATCTATGCTTAGAATATTGCTGCCACATATGGTCCAGTGCTCATGCTATCTATCGAGATCTCTTTAATAAAATCCAAAGAAAAATAAGCAATGTTATTGGTCTTGACCTGGCATTTCTGCTTCAGTCAGTTTGTCACTGCTGTAAGGTTGCCTTCCTTTGCCTTTTCTGTGAATAATTTCATGGTAATTGTTCAAATGAACACTTCAGTATGGCACCTAGAAACTTCAAATTTAAGAGCATTACTAGACAAAGTCTCCTCAATTTACAGTTGAGCTGGCTAGAGGTAACCATAAATTCTATGCTAACAGTTTCTTTTGTCATGCTTCTCACTTGTGGAACTCCTTTCCTGCTCCATGCTTTTCAGCCAACATGAATATGCAAAAATTTAAATGCAGTGACAATTGCTATCTGCTGTTCTCTTGATTACTCTTCTTTTGTTCTCACTCCTGAGGAATACTTCTGTTTCTAACTCTTCCAAACCCAGCAATCCCCTGTGTCTTGCTGGCTTTACTGCCTTACTTGATTTTAAAAAAAAAAGGAAGATTTCCAAATATGTTTTACTTTGAATTGTACTTTTTTTCATCCAGCTTCAGCTACTTCATAATGAATAGTTTTAAAATTATAAAAGATTTTTTGGTCTGTGTTATATTCCGTGCTAATATGAATATATAATTGAAAAACAAGGTGGATAAAATAAGTAAAGATTTATTGTAAAAAAAACAAAAAACAGTCCAATAAAAATAAAGGTAACAGTTATGCACAAGTTCGTCGCAAGTCAATCCAGTAGTGAGTGCTACTATTGGAAGGTTGGTAGTTTTCATGTAAGTCTGAGTCATACTCAACAGATCCCAGCTAGTATATTTAGCTACCCCACCCTGAGGGTTGCATGTGGCAAAAGGCCGGTTTAACATGGGTTCTCCGAGCTCGTATGCTTGGCCAAAAATATTCCCTTTTTTTGAACCTGTATAAATGGGTTCAAGGGCAGTTCACCTCCTCGAATGAGACTCTGCCCTTCAGCAGAGCCTTGTCAGGGTTCCTCTCTGCCCGAAAGAAGAGAGTTCAACTGTTTAGCTGGAACAGATCCCAGCTAGTCTCTGTAGTCCGTTGACTTACAGATACTTATAGGTTGTTACTACATATAGTGTAGTCACTCATGGGAGTGACAGGTTATTCCATTACATTAGTCTGTCTCTGTAAAAGTTATTTTGGCCATTAAGCAGGATATATAGAATCTACAATATTTAAAATTTATTACATTTGCCCTCATCTGCCATTGTAATGATGACACTGCTTTGTAATAATCTTTACTTCCCTGTTTCCTGTTATTTATCATCCAAAAATTATAATTATTATTATTATTATAGGGAATGCTGGGATCAACATGGATCTAGCAGGTACTTTGAATAAGTATATTCTACATCTCATTTTGTTGTTTTGCTATGATTTTTCAGCGACCAGTCTCATATAACTTATCTTTCCACCCTAAGCCCAGTGGGACATGGCTGAAGAGCACAATTTTTAGTTTTCATATTTTTAATCTTCTTATGCATGCCTGCTACTTCTACATTCTGCATTTTTCCAATCTCTGCACATTATTGAGTCATCCATCTTCTGAGCATTTGGTTCTATTTTTATTTAACATAATGTATTCTGCATATATTCTATGCATTATCTGCTATTGATCTTGTCAGTTATCCGTTATCTTCTGTTAATTCCCCTCTGTAAGTTCTCCACTGTCTTAACCGGGTATTGAACTCACACTATTTGGGTTCTGTCACTGGATCTAACCAATGCCTTTATTCACATGTGTCCTTGTAATAAATATGGCAACAAAGATGAGGACAATAGTCCAATTAATGTAAATAGAAAACAGTGTATATTTGTCATTCCTTTCTTTCAACCATCTTGGTCATTCCTCCCATTGTATTCAGTTGCTAGTATATTACAGATATACTAATGTCTATAATGGGGAACTGGAAATAGTTTCTCTTTTCAAGTCCCCCATGAAATTTATTTCTTGCTATTTCTCTTACACCAAAGTATACATTTTTAGTATTAATTGATTTTATTTTCATAACACTGTAAATTAAACATATGCATATACAATCTTTATATTTAAATCACTTTAACAGGAACAACAAACATCTTGTTGTATAAATCTGCCTCTTTCTTTTGAAAATGCACAATTCAAGAGTAAATATATCAGATGATTATCTCAGAAATTTTTTGTGTTATTAAAAGGAAAACCTGAATGTTGCTTCACTTAAACCAATACTATTCACATTATTATCTGATGAGGAACAAAGCTAAAAAATCTTTATGCATAAAAATATAGAGGAAGGAAAATGATGGATAACGATTAAATTACTTGGACTCGCAAGATGACAGATTCATTGGCCAAAGCTATTTCCTTTGATACAACTTTTTCTTCAATGGCAATTTTTTAGCATATTAAGCAAGCATGCTTCCACTTCACTTGACAGAAAATATTTTCCCACCAACTCAGATTTTTTCGTTATCATTAGTTTTTTCTTCATTTCTTTTTTTTTTTTGTACAAGCTAACAATTCCTTAAAATATCTAAATTGTTTATTTTTCTCATCTCAACAATGACAAAATTTCATAAGTTTTATAAATCAGAGTTAGGTACTCAAAAAAGAATCAATACTTAAAGTTTAAAATGCATTTTAAAAACAAATCATCTTTCTTTAAGAGTTAATTTTAGTTTTTATGTGGATATAAAATTTAATCTATTAGCTTGGAGCTAATAGATTAAATTTAATATTCCCAATAAGCAAAATACTTTGGTGCATTTCAAACTGAATTTAAACTGATTGTAATCTTTTTTTTTCTGCATATCAATAAGATTCATCTTTATTGACAAAATTGTCAATGCAACATTTCCAATCTTTCAAAAATAAAAGATATTTTTTGAAACATTATTTCAGAAACATTATTTCAGAAAAATTATTTGGAATGTTTAATTAATCTGAATTGAAACAAATATTACTTTTAGTTTAAAATATAGTAGTTTTTTTTTTTAGGAGTCGGTGTTTTTTTATGTGTTGAGTAATTTATTGATATCCTGATGCTTGAGAATTTTAACTAAGGAGAAACATAATGAGAAAGATTACATGATGAAAACAACATAAACATCTTTTTTTGTATAATTTTTTAACTACATTAAAATTTTAAATATTTCAAGCATTCTATTTTATTGAATTGTAGGTATTTTTTTAGCTTATAACCATACTTAAAAGACAGTTATTGAGAAAATATTAGAAAATTGCCTATGAATTTTAAATTGACTATAGCTACCTCCCTTATTTTCTGATAATGCTAATTCAACACATTCATGTCCTCTTGTTTAGTTTAGTTTTTCCTTCTGCTTATACTGTTAGGTGTCGTGGGAAGACACAGTTGTCTGTCAGTGGTAAGGTGAGTGGCCTGGAGAAGAGATATCTTGTGGGCTCTGTAGTCTTCTTCGTCTGCCTCTCACTTTCCAGCCATAGTACCTGAGGGTGTATGCTCGTAGGGCTAGTTGGTTGATAGGGATATATGAGGTGTCCAAACCACTTGGTCCTCTCTCTTTCGATGTGTTGTATGAATTCATTCTTGTAAAAAAATTCAAAATTCCTTTTAAAATGTTGTGGGTCATTGAATTGTAGTGAGCCTTTTCCATTTATGATTAGTAAATATAGTTTTAATCTAATAATAATATCAATTTGAAGTTTATTAATTATTCGAATTTTTTAAAAATTGAAAACAATTCTTGTAAAAATTTATTAATCATTGAAAATGATTTTCTTAAGACAGTAGTGTCTATAATATGTCTTATTTTTATTTCATGATTCAGAGAAGATATTCTGTAACATGATGTCCTGCTTCACAAGCAAAATTTGATGATTTAAATTTTTCATTATAACAAATATAACTATTAAACTATAAAAAAAATTTTTTTTTTTGACATTTTATAAAATTAAATCAATAGAGGATAAGAGATGTAAAAAAATATTTTTATAAAGATTTTCTAAAAAAAAATATACATTTAAAAATAATATTATTTATTTACAAATAAGTCCTGAAAGTTTCATTAAGATCCAACATTTATCATTTTGCATTGATGCCAGAAAAAACAATTTTTTTAAAAAATTTCCATGTTTGTAAAAAGATAAAACAAAACTTAATTGAAAAAATCCTTTGATATTCCTTTTAATAATAAGAATGATTTAAATAATAAAATGTTGTTTTTATTATGTTTGAGACGTTTTTTTAAAAATTATACATGCTTTCTTTAACAAATTTCTTCAGGTAATTGTTTTCATGCTTGCTCAAAGAAGAAAACATAGAGAGGACATCAACAAAAATTAAAAATAAGCCCTATGATAAAGATTAATAATTTGTTGCTTTTTACAATTTGTGTCACAACTGTAGTTTCAAAGGTAAAACATAATTCTTTTGGCTTCAGTGCTATTCATTATATTCACACACACACACACACATATATATATATATATACACACACTTTCTTAAAGAAATACTTAAAAATGCATTTGAAATAATTTAAATGTCTTCTTTGAAGTTAAATTTTGTTTTATTTGAAAGGTAATAGCCTAGAGGTAATCCATATTAAAAGATAAATTATTATGTAATTAAAGGTTTTAGGCATTTTTAAAACGTTGACACATTCACACATGAAACTGCTATTATTGACAAAAAATTGTAAACAGCAAATTTAAAATTCAATATTTGTCCTCGTGATGTGCATCAAAGTCATTTTGCTAAATTCAAAGCTTAATTAACTTGATTTTGTAAAAGTATTTACACACAGTAGCCTGTGAGGTCAAGGGTTGTATAATTTCACTCCTAACTTAAAAAGAGCATGAAAAATTAAATATGAGAAATCAGTAATGCAATAATCAAGGTAGCCTGTGAGGTCAGAGGTCAATAATTATTTTGGGATGTCAGTTTTGTGATGTCAAAAAATGCTCATTATCACATTCAAAATGCTCATTATAGTCGAGATTTGCAATCACAGATACTAGTAGAAACTCCTTCCACTAATACTCGTACTAGTAAAACTTGTTTGAATAGTAACTGCTGAACAATAATCTGAAAAGTGATCAGTATAGAGAATTGTGATGACTTAGATGTCACACTAATTCCATATTTACCTTTCCTTTATGATCATGTGGTTTACTTATTAGAAATGGAATCAACTGTGTTCAAACTCCAGTGTTAGTAATGACACTTTATCCCTATAAAACAAATTATAAATATATCTTTCAATCCATCTCTTAAAAACACATGAAAAACTTAAAAGAAAATTAAAGGATATACAGAAATTCATGTTTAAAAACAAATTATCTTTAACCTTATTGTTGTAGCATACCTACAGACAATAATGGGTATGTCCCCATTCACATAGATACAGTAGTAAATACTGTATGTTGGTCTGCAGTTGGAAATTCATTGTAGAATTCACTTGACTCATTACTAGCAGTTGATTTCTTCTACTACGCACAACTGACAAATCTTCTATGTGTTGTTCGTGTCCTAAGTATTATCGTTCATTTCCAACGTTCATGTAATTATTCTGTTCAGTAACCTCCCCTAGGTTACAACATTTGTATAATCAATGCTTTAAGCATATGTTATAGAGGAATAAAGTGTCACTGCCAACACTTGAGTTTGTACATAGACTGCCACTGAGCAAACACAGGCAATCCCATCATTGAATTGAGTAGACCATGTGACCATAGAGGAAACACATGTATGTAGAAAGTAGCTGATGACTAACAATCTGCATTTCTAGTCTATCCTCTATTACTATTCGGATCTGCATTCCTATACAGACTGTTATCACTCTATTCTCTTCTCAGATCAATACAGGGGTTACTTTTCAAGTTAGTATGATTGAGCAAGTACTATTAGTGCAAGGGCTATTCAAAGGTGTGTGACACCAGTATTGTTCAATGGTGTACTATAGTTGTATCTTTGATTACAAAGTCTCTACTGCAATGAGCATTACAAAAGTGATGAATATCCATTGGCATTACAAAAGTGGCAATGAGTGTTCATTGATATCAAAAAAGTATATACATTTTATAATTTCATATGCTTTTATGAAACTTAGTAGAATTAATAATTTGCACCCAATGAAATTGAGAGTTCATCTGAGGTATTATATAAGGAAGTATAAACACATGTAGACAATCAATACATATATGTAATCAAATGAGGTATACTCATGGGTGAATATATATATATATATATATATATATATATATATATATAGTCGAGGCAGATAAACTCGTGTAAGAAATATTTCACAAATAATCACATTGTAGTAGTTCAGAGTTAGACTCTGCTGCTGCCACTAGGCCAAAGGCATTTCCATTGCTCTGGTAATTTTCAGATTTCTGTTAGTTTCTTTAAAACTTGGGGTATGAATCTTTTGCTTTCATTTCCGAAAAAATTGCATTTATTTTGGTGATACAAAATATATATATATATGTATGTGTATATATATATATATATATATGTATGTATATATATATATATATATATATATATATATATATATATACACTAGCAGCATTGCCCATGCTTGATTAAAAAATCATACGACTCATACAGCAATCGCTATCACTTGACTTAAAATATTTTTGCCCTTCTTGCCTATCTCACAGTGCAAATTTTTTCTAAGCTATATACTAAACATTAAATCTGTTACGAAAAAAGAACTAAACAAAATGAGCACAAAACGATCAGCTTTAAAAAAGGACTCGTAACTGGAAAAACCAAATGAAAAAAAGAATGTTAACAACAAATGATTTTTCACACTTAATCCAGTTCTGCGGAATCAGAATCAATGTTGAGTTTAAGCAAACGAATGAGCCAATTTGAGTAAAGTGCGATGCAGATTTAAATTTTTCCCACTCGTGATGAATGCAGCTATCGATTTTTTTGTGGCAGCCAGCTATATGCTCTCACTCTGGCCAGTAGAAAATGGCCACAAACTACATGAAAACTGCCATAGAAGCATGAAAAAATCAATTATTTCCACTATCGATGAGAGTTGGGAAATGCAAAGTCAGTCTTGGCCTTTCCACTAACTTGGAGCATGTGCATGTAAATTTTGGTGCAAATTCATCGAAAATTGTGGCCATTCATTCGTTACACACACACACATCCAGCCTTTTTATATATATATATATATATATATATATATATATATATATATATATTTTATTGAGCACTTTTTTATTATTTTAGCTGTTGGTAGGGAGAGCTTTATCTTTGATTGTGGTAGATGCTATTTTCAGTACCCTAATTATTTTATTAGATGCTTTTGTGAGTACCCTAATTATTTTAAATTCAATGTTTTGAGGGGTTTTTTTAAGCATTTCACTCCAAGCAAGTCAGAAGTGCCATTATCACACAGGGCGTTATGGAGAGTGAAAATGAGAGAAAAGTGTAGGTTTAGGGGGGATTGAAGAAAGTTAAAAAGAACAGGTATCAATGCAACAAAACATGGTGACTGAGATTGCATTTAAGTTTTTGATGATTGTAGTTATCAGGGAAGCAAGTGAGAGGAATGGAGTTCCAATATGGAGAACTGTGAGGAAAGAAACTGTTAGAAGGGTGGTTACATTTAACTATTTGAACAGTAAAAAGTTGGGACCTAGATGCCAATCTAATAGTACACTTAAATTCATGTAGTCAGGGCACTAGGGGAAAAAATGATCATCAGTGCAGTAGCCATGAAAATATTTGTAGAAAAGACAGAGGGAAGCCACAACACGTCTGTGAGAAAGCAGCTGAAGTCGAGAAGCTAATTCAGTACCGATTACATTACAGATCCTACTTTAGATTTTTTGAGAATATTGCAGTAAGGGAAGGTAGGGGAAAATTTTATGGATAAAACTTTAACTGTGCAACCAGTAATAAAAATCACAGAAATGCAATCTACGTTGTTATTCATTTAAACATCATCATCATTTAATAGTAATAAAAATATATAATATATTTAAAGTAATAATAATAGTAATAAAAGTAATAAAAATTAACTATAATGTAAGCATATCCATGACATATATAAATGATTAAATACATCTATAAACATATGTATGGCGCACATGTAAAAAAAGAATAATATATACATACATATATAGATAGATAGACAGCTAAATACACACATACATATATACAAACTTACATAGTTACAAACCTAATATATATTTTTCAGTGTTTGATGCAAAATAAATGTCTATTTTAAGACTATATAAACTTACTTTTATGATGACATTTAAGTATAATTTCATTTCTCTGGTTCAATAACTGGCTTGTATTTTTGTACTTAATTATTTGAATTTTTTCGTCCAGGCATAGTTTGCATCTGTTTATACATATATATATATATATATATATATATATATATATATATATATATATATATGAATTAAGATCACATATAGATAGGAATGCAAGAGAATGATAGGATAAGGGACAAATAGGAAATCTTTATAAATCTGACATGCTTTGCTTTTATTAACACTGGAGATGTGGAGGTTTATTTTCCATGAGGGTCGCCCAGGTGAAGGTGAGAGGGGGAGCATGTCGCAGTGTTTACTCATTCCCCCCACAAGAAGGAGATGTGACACAAGGTCGGATTAATGTGGGGACCCGAGCGTGTACATTCGAGCAGGGACAAAAATTCCCCTCAGGCCCCCACAACCGTCGGTTGCTCTGGTCTTGATGGAAGAAATCGGCTGTGTTTATGTCAGCTCCGGTTAGCATCATAGCCAGTTTGGCAATATCTTTTGGTTGATGACTAAAAATTAACTTCCGCATTTTGACTGTATACGTGGGTTTCATTTGGACACTATGTGTATTTAAAGTACTTTCTGGTTATTATTTTTAGTTAGGAGGACTTGTGTATGTTTAGGTTTCATTTGTTTACTTTTTGTGTAACTTTCTCTGAAAAAAAAAATGCTGAGTCACTGGAAGTTAATAGCATTCGTTCTGTTTTCTGCGGTGACGCTTTCAGACGTTTGAGTAGCCGGCAGTAACTTCCGGCTGGGTGCAATACACTTTCAATACCATACTTTCAAATTGATTTCGTGCAAAAACAATCGTGTTTTTCCAATTTTTGGCCCTGTCAGAACCACCGCCAGGTAATTTTACATAGTCCTGTGAAGTTTTGTTGAAATTGGTTGAAAAATGTAGCAAATACGATCCCATATATAAACGAACAGACACAAACACAATCTGCATTTTATAATAAGTAAGATATATATATATATATATATATATATATAAGGTAAACAGTGCAGAAAGGTATTCTGTTAAACAACTAAGTTGTCATTTGATTTTCTGTTTATGTATTATATAACAACATACAAGAATTTCTAAATTTTTATTTAGATTAATTTCTGTTAAAAGTATTATTCTGCTTTCCTCACAAATCTCTATCTCTCTCTCTCTCTCTCTACATATATATATATATATATATATATATATAGTTAAAAATAACCCTATTTTGAGTTTTGTGGAATTACATACGACAAAGTAATTCTGTTTTAAAATCAGGATATGTTGAAGTTTTTATTATTTTTTTTACACATATCCCATATTTTACACAAAATGAAAGTATTTGGCTACATATATAATTCAAATCAAAATTTGCATTAATATCTAACTTCTGATTATATAAAAATGATTTAATACATACAACCAAACAGATTCAATGCAGTTTATTTCGTAAAATAACATAATAATGCAAAAATATGACTTCAGAAAAGAAATACAATTTTAAAATCAAGTCTTCTAAAGGGAATGTGTATTTATACAGAACTCACAGTTGAAAGAAGATAAGTTTCATTTATTATTATTAATGCATTCTCTCTCAACATTGAGGACACTAATTACAAAGACTGCTTGTCATCAGAACATTACCTCCTCGAATTACACTTACCAACTGTTGCTTTTTTGGTGTAATATATATATATATATATATATATACACACACACACAAAGGGTATTCAATTATGAAAGAAAGTGTAAGGCAGTTTTAGAATTTTAATGTTAATTCCCATCTTTAGGAAGCTAAAGGCAAAATTGGAAAGCATATTATTTCGATATGTGAAAAAAAGTATTTGATATTAACATTCCTTTTCCATTTGTAAATTTGCTTACATAAGGCTCTGTGGTAAAAACACAATTTTACATCTTATAAGACGTTTTTCTTCCTATCAAACTTCCCTATTTTGCGTTCTTTCAAACCAACTGAATTATGAGATGTAAAGGTTAAGAATTTATGTTTGAAAACAGATCTCAAAAGGTAGAAAATGTGTTCTTGTGTATATGGCTGTAATATATAGGGTGCGATGGATAAATTGTCTTCTAAATTATGCAGAAATGAAAATAACACTGACATATCATTTTAACAGATATATTTAACAAAATTATACAAGAAGATTTTGAAATACTAAAGAGTAAATTTATTCAATAAAATTGCCATTCAACCACAGACTCAAGGTGACTCTGGAATCTTCTGCAACCCTTCTGGATGGTTTGCTTGTTTAACTTGGTAAATGCTGCCATAATCCTTGCCTTCAGTTCATCTTTGGTGTTACAAGGAATTTTTTTGGTTTCTCACTCAACTTGTGTGTGTGTGCCCCACACATAATAATCAAGGGAGTTGCAGTCTGCGGAGTTAGGTGGCCAGATCTAAGGGGTGATATAGTTGCAAAAATTGCCTGACAGCCATGACTGGGTTCTCCTGCTTGTGCAGCATGATGCAGGTTTGAATCTCACCATGGTCGATTTGTCAGGAAGAAGGCTGCCTGATGTTATCAGAATGGACTGAGATTGATCCCAGCATGCAGCAACTTTGAAAAGTGCATGAAAAGCACAACATGGGTTAACCCAAGCCTTGTGAGTGAAATTGGGTAGATGGAACTCTTGAGGGCCGTTAATAGCTATGCTAACACAAAAGCCACAAGTCATCCTGGCTGAGAGCTTGCGTGTGCTGGCCTTGTTCAAATTGTTGATTACGTTAGATAACAAGCTCTCTGAAAGGAACTCTAACTAAGGTCTGCTCAGCATAATTGCAGTATAGACCACAGGTGGTCTCTATGGGTGTTGAACAAACACAAATGTGCCTGAGTGAGCATCTGAATTAGGGATTGGTTAGCTGCCCTAGTAGACAGGTATCCTTGAATACGAGTGGCCAGCTGTTGTATGTGTATATTGCATTTTAAGATCCTACGGAAGACATGACAAGCATATGTGTTACTAAAAGATTTATCATGAAACCTTTAGCAATGCATAAATTATATTTTTTTATTTCAAACATTAATCTAAAGATTTAATTCATTTAATTGCATCAATATACATTTTAACTAATTTCAAATAATTTTTTTTTCATATGCATCATTTTAGTATAAATTTCATAATGGAAAGATAAACTAAAATCATCCAGTCGTACAGCCATTAGAACTCATGGTACAGAGTGGTGGCACACATGCTTTCATATTTAGACACAACATCATGGAAAATTCAGGCCAAAGGAGAAGAAAAACTTGGAGATGAGTATTAAAAAAGGCTTAAATATTTTAAAGATTTTTTCCTATTAATCTTCTCTAGAATTAACCCAATGCTCTTACTTCTGAGTTAACTGGTTTGGAAATCAGAAGTTTTTCATGTATAGCCTCTTTTCAAGGTCAAGTACAAAAAAAGTCAAATAAACAATATCCAGTAACATATTTGTTAATCGATGGCTCTGCAATGGTTTGCAATAGACCTAATGTCACAGGTTGTAGGCTGTGTCTTTGAGGAATCAAATATGTTATTTTTCCATTGTTCATTTTTTGAGATGACAGCCACTTTTATGTGTGTGTATAATTTCACCAGTCATTGACAATGTTGGCCTTGATATTATTGTTAACTGTTGTATTCTTAAAGAAGTTACAAACAAAGGTGGCACTTGAATGAAAGGAACAGCATCACAGGTGTAGATGAAAGAAAGAGAGGTTTATTGTAAAAGAGAATAGTTAGCAGGTTAGTAATTCCTGAAGCAAGTCCTCAGTATATCCTTGACTCGCTTGTAGCAGTTAAATACTACTTCTACACACTGCTGGTGAATCTTATATGTGTTGTTCTTGTCCTAAGTATTATTGTTCATTACCAATCTTCACGTGATTATTCTATTCAGTAATCTTCCCTATGTTACAACAAATATGTAAATGATATTGAGAGGTTATTTGACTTTTAAGTGCTGGAAGTCCTTAGTTTTACTCTTGGCATATTTTTTAGTTTCAAATTGTATCATAAATGATGAGGAAATCTCTTGTACTTCAAATCTCATCATGGCAAAACACAGAAATGGTTTTATCATTAACACATCAAATGTGCAGAATGTGGTAAGCCATTCAACTTTAATTACAAAGAAATATACTAGGGCTATTCAGGCTACTAAGGACGTGTTAAAAAATTACAACCAACCATTAGTATTTTAAAAAAATGTAATGTTAAATTCTCCAGATAAAAAAGAGATTGATAATTATAAACATGATGCTGCAAGGAAATAAACTTGAATCTAAGTGACAATACATTGAACGTGACCTCATAATCTGCAAGACAGTATCACTGAAACTGTCAAATCAGCCAATTTTAACACAATATCAACCAAAAATAAAATATGGAAACAGGTTTAGTTTGAGAGATTTCAAGAGTAAATGGCAATGACTTTGCTTTACCTATGACATTGACAAATGTATTAATCAATAGGCTGTGATGAAGTGCATAGAATATTGATCAAACACAAAGTGCAATATTAAGTCAGCTAATCACTCTGTAAGCCACAAATAGCATGCAGCTGAGAGTGCTTAAAAATGATAATAAAAAATCTGATATTCACTACTCAACAAAGCAGTCATAAAAGAAAATAGGTTTACCTAGAGCCTGGTTCACATTCCTCCCTGGTCTTTTGAATAGGAATAGAGATTTATCCATTGTTTCATGTTTAAGATTAGGTTTCCTCTTCCTTCCAGAGTCTACATCAACTCTATACTTCTAATGTCTACACCTAAACTTTGAAATTTTTTTTTTTCACTTACCATCCAGTTCACATTCCTTCTCAGTCAAATTTAAATTCAGCGGCATATTAGTGGTCCTTACCTAATGTCTATAATTAAATTCTTGATATCAGGACTGAAATTGTTTTGATAGAACAGCTGATATTGTGAAAGGGTACTTTGAATATTCCATTATTCTTTGTATGAGATGTCATACATCAGCAGTAAGTGGCAATATACCTCAGATTCATTGCTGAAGGAAAAACCAGGAGATCAGAATTTATGCACTGTCCTCTAGTGAAGGAAATGTTCTTTATGAGTAAGTCAAAAATGTACTTTAGTAGCAGGAGCAAAAACTTGTTGGACAACATGGTACAGCTAATATCAATTGTGTTCATAGTGGTTTGACAAAAGAATGAAGACTCTTTGTGTCAATTTTTATTGCCTTAAATTTTGCTTTTGAACTTAACATTTCTGCAGTTCTTCTGGAACAGTTCAGGCGCTGAATATTTTTCTTGAAATCAGCCGAAACGATAAGCACTGTCTGAGAGCATCATGTTTGAGGATGAAGAAAAATGTTGCAGACACTTAGCATGCGAGATAACACTGAGTCAGTGTAAATCACAAGAGATCATCAGCATCATGAGAGAATTAAATGAAAAAGTTGGAAAGGAATGAGGCAGCACATACCTGAAAAGGTTGGAATATTTGAAATGTTGAAAAGTCATTTTTTTCTGAAGTATTTGTAAACAATAGGGAATTAATTTTATCTGTATATATTACAATTATGATACTAAAACTTATGTCTGCATTCTTGATCGTTATAATCAAAATATTTTGACCCTTCTTCCCACTTCAGTTTGTGATCATAATTGGTTTATCTTCTCTGAGTATTAAACCAAATTCTTTAATCAATCTTCAGGAGTAGATGGCTCTTATTCCACTGTCTGTGCTAGAGGACATCCTATATCAGATATTTCTTCATAGTAAAATAATCCTTGACTCTTGTACTGAACCAGAGTATATGAGTTTTGGAGTAACCAATGCAAAGATTCAACTCCTAGCCATGAGATAACTGTTAGGTTGATATCTGTCTATATTCTTGAGATGAGGTTATGTAACTATTTACACTATTCAAACTATTGTTATATTCACAATGTTTCAGCTTTTGTACACTCCAGCCTTCTTCAGGTGATATATGTCAGAATTTCAAAACAAGCCCATTATTTCATCCACTGGGGTAGATTGTTCGTACTTCACTGTCTGGGCTAGAGGACAACTTATATCAGTTATTTCTTCATAGTAAAATAATCCTTGACTTTTATACTGAACCAGATTATATAATTTTTGGAGTAACCAATCCAAACAGTCAACTCATATCCATGAGATAACTATTAGGTTGATATCTGTCTATATTTCTGTATATTGTAACTATTTACACTATTTACATTGTTCAGACTATTGTCACATTCACAACGTTTTGACTGTTGTATGCTCTGGCGTTCTTCAGGCGAATATGTTGGAATTTTGAACTGAATCCTTTATTTCATCAATTTTTCTAGTTCCACGTGCCTTTTATTTTCAGTTATTTCCCTTTAGTAACTGACAATGGAACTCACAACTCTTTGGGTAAAGTCACTGGATTACTTTAACCAAAACTTTTATCCACTGTGCCATGTGTGAGATATCCATAAAAGGCATAGCAGATGGAAATGGAACAATCTACCACAGTGGATGAAATAAAGGGTTCAGTTTAAAATTCCAATGTACATCACATGAAGAAAGACAGAGCATGCAACTGCTGAAACATTGTGAATATGACAATAAAGATGAGGACAATAGTCCAAACAATGTAAATAGTGTAAACTATTTTATTTGTCAACTG
The DNA here is from genome assembly GCA_903632075.3 of Acanthosepion pharaonis. NCBI lineage: Eukaryota > Metazoa > Mollusca > Cephalopoda > Sepiida > Sepiidae > Acanthosepion > Acanthosepion pharaonis. Next base: position 739,947 of record CAHIKZ030004067.1, read on the forward strand.
TATTCTTCAAAAAATCAAGTACAATTATTTTTTATTCATTTAAATATTTACCATTACTTGTAAAGACTTATTGCCACTTATTTAGCAGCTCTTTTCATGCCTTTCTTTGCCACTTATCTAGCAGCTCTTTTGATACCTTTCAAAATTCCACGGGTTTTGTTCTGAACAATTTTCAACAAACTCTTGAATCGGGTTCTCACTAGAAAGAATTCACCATCAAAGCATTCTGCAGCAATAAAAAAAGATAATTAATTCATTCAAGAACAGGTAAATATGGTGGGGTAGAACAGACCAACCAAGTTCCAAAATGGTTTTGTGTTATTCTTGCTGTAAGCATCATTGCTTTGTCATGGAGAACAAAATTTTTCCTATTGATGAGCACAAGACGTTTTTTACCAACATTTTAGGGCCATATTGCAGCTACTGGATGCATGAATGTACATTTAGTGTTTCAGGAAATCTAAGTGAATAATAACCTGACAATCTGCTCTCTCTCTCTCTCTCTGTCACACATACACACAAAAACATGCACACACACGCACTCACTCACTCACAAAACACTGCCTTTCTGTCATGGTGCTCAATCATTGTCAATTCACTGCCCTTTGCATTCAACACTGTCATATACAACCCATTTTTCATAACCTTTTTAAGGAATGATTAAGATAGTACATTTGTCATAACAAATGGTTCACAAAAAACGGAAATTATTTATGACTTATAGTAATGAGTTGGCTTCCTGATATCTTTTATATATTAGATCATGTGTCCTGTCATGTTCAGTTTTGAACTTCCAAGAAGGTTACTAACTCCAACAGTACCTGAAGAAGGCCATGCACACAATATCCAAAATATTTCAATGGAAACAACTTAGAAGAAGAAACTAGACAAAATAAATCAGTGTCTAATCATAGTAATCATAATATTAACCTTTTCCTTATAAGGAAAAATTCAGCATTCATTGACTGAGAAGAGAGTGCTACTTACAGTTGAAATTTAAAAAACTTTCTCTGAAAAACATTTTTCAGGAAAATAGATTTCTCAAGGCCAGTAACTGTTATTGATCTTTCCAGTATTGCTGAAGGTTTCTTTTCTAACTTTTTTGTTTTAATTAGTGTGGAACATCATTATTTTAACTATGTCATTATTCTCTCTTCAGGTTACATGTGCTATCTATTTTAGTTGTTGCTGCTGTTGAAAGTCCTTCAAAATATAATTTTTAAATACTGTAGTTATCAGGGAAACATGTAAACAGAAAGGAACATGTAAACAGAATGGGAAGTGCGAAGAAAATAAACTGCCCAAATAGACATGATGGCTTCATTTCACTATTTCAGGAGTAAAAGGGTTGAACCTAGATGCTAATCTACTAGCATGTTTAAATTCCCGTCTTCATGGCATAAAAAACCTCGTCAAACAAGTTGCCATGAAAATATTTGTAAAAAACACAGATGAAAGCCATATTACATTGGTGAGAAAGTAACTGAAGGTGAGATACCTGATCAGGCTCGATTACATTACAGATCCTTCTTTAGATTTTGTCAAGAATTTCTAAATATATAGTAGGAGCACCAGACCAGATATGGCAGCAGTATTCAATGCATGGTTGAATGGTAGATTTATAAATGTGCAAGATGGATTCTGGTGAGAAAAATTTTCTGGCTCAACATAGTGACCTAGTTCTTTGTAGTAGATGCAGCTATTGATTTGATGTAATTGTTCAACTTTATGTATTAAATAATTATTTTTTAGTGGTAGTGTATTTTGGCTCAGTTCTTCTGAGGTTGACCTTTAAGGTCAGATGGTAGAGAAAACAAAAGAAGGGATGGTTAGAGAGATGGAAAATGACTTAAGGAGAGTTAATTTTACCCGTCCAAGAATGTAGACATGTAATTTTCATGTATGGAACTTGTTTTCCAGTGGGGGATGATAGAAAAACCACTCTTACTAGTTAAAAATGTACATATTGATGTGTTTAATAAAATAAATAATTTTAAAATCCCTTTCGATGAAGTTTTCGTTTTTACCTCTGAACAAAACAACTAGTGATCACGAGGCCAAAAGAAGAAGACAACTTTATTATGATGGCCTCAAGACCGTCAACTAAGAGACCCCCAGAACTAGGGGTCTATATAAGATTTTTCTTGTTTGGTGCAGTGGCAAAATACTCCCCAGAAGAGAGGGAGTATGTAACACATCAGTGAAAAACATAATGCCAAGAACATGACTAAAAGTTTTAGCTTATTGTTTTGGTTTTGTTGCAAGATGTGTGTTAGGTGAAACTGCCCCTAGCATAGCATATTCTTTGTTCACTTTCCTTGTCTTAACAGTTATTCCTTCTACAAACTACTATTCATCCTAATGTTTTCCCAAATAACTTGTATAATGGCAAATATTAAATAAAAGATATGAGATAAAGTTCAGCAAATCTACCTTTACTTTTACGTTTCTTAGATCGCAGTACTATTTGTGCAAGCCTCTCGTGTGAGGTACACTGATTCCTGTGTTTTATTAAGTTATTGTATTGCCTTTAATTAACTCAAAATAGGCTTTCTCATTGCTATCTTAATCATTCTATTGCTAATCTTTTTCTTCCATGAGATATTTCCATTTCATTGATATATTAAATGCACACATTTCTTAGCATGAAAAGATATTGAATAAAAAGAAATTTATATAATACCAAGGATAATCAATGAATCATAGATACCATTAAACATCTAAAAATATAAAGGAAGCAGATTAATTAATGGTTTGTTGGCTTCTATTTAAGTTGCAAATTCTTTATCTCCTCTTTATTGAATCTCAAGACGTCTTATTGCATCAGAATACTAAAAATTTTTAACAGTTGCTGCCATTTATGTAGTTTATAAATATTTGAATAAAATATCACTGAATACAATCTTAGCAATTTAACAATTTTGATTTCTGTATAATTTAAATGTTTATTTAAAAGAGTGAAAATAAGCATAAAACTTTTGAAATTCTTTAGCATGTTTAAGACATTATCAAATATCAAATGCAATAACCAACATAAAATATGTCCAATTGGTGGATATCAGAGGTATCCACTCCACTAAGTGACACTAATATTATTGTATTTAAATATAATACAATGTTTTAGCTGCATATGCCTTTGTTTGTGTTGGCACTGATGTTTTACAGTTGGTGATTTTTATCAAATTTCCTGGTGTTTTTATTACAATATTATGAAAATTAGTATTAGTCTGTAATAAAGTTTCAAATAATTTACATGTATAATAATTATTCTTATTTAAAATTCAATGTGCATAGGAATTAAATACTATATATATATATATATATATATATATATATATATATATATATATATATATATATATCAACCAATAAAATCCCATCAGAAGGCTTGTTTAATGAACAATCATTTTAAGGGCAATTTCTGCCAAAATACTTGCCAACATAGTTGTACAGCTTTTTTATAGCTGTTATTTTGGGGTCATTTATAAAATAACAATAATAACTCCATTCTTCACTCTTGCAAAAACAAAAAATATTATGTGAGCCAGTGTGAAATTATTTTTTAACTAATGAAGACCTTGTATTCAAAAAGATCACACCACCATGTCAAATTACATTTTGGATCCCTTTACAGATGTAAAAATAGACACATACTACTTCTTGAGGCTCAAAAACAATTACAGAGGCCAGTTTGATGTACATGTGCATAAACACACATAACTACACACATGCACACAATAGAAACGACAACAACCAGTCATCCCCCGACTAAGGCCTTGTCCATAAACACAATAGAAGGTAATAAACAGCAGCTGCCTCATAAGTGTTTGTCTTGAAACTCACAAAGACATTAGAATGGCTGTTATAAAGTCTGTACACATATTTTACACCAGAATAAGAACACTTAATTACATGATAAAACAAAATTCACTGCAAGGAAAATTGAATATTTTATTGTATATTTCTAAAAAGAATCTATAAACATTATTACAAGTGATGTTCTGATTCTGCTTTTCCTTCAGATAATAACCTTTTATTTATGCTATTTACATTGTTTGGACTGCTACTCTCATCTTTGTTGCCATATTCACAACGTTTTGGCCATTGTATACTCTGGCCTTCTTCAGGTGACTGGAACTTAGAACTGAACCATTTATTTCATCCACCGGGGTAGATTGTTCTAGTTCCATGTGCCATGTCTCAAAATTCCAGTCACCTGAAGAAGGTCAGAGGGTATAACAGACATAATGTTGTGAATATGTCAACGAAGATGAGGGCAACATTTTGAACAATGTAAATAACTGCAGTACTTCATCTCGGAAATATAGACAGATATTGAATCTTTTTATATATTTCATTTAAAAGATGTTTTGTTGTTGTTAAATATTTGGAATCCCAACACTCAGATAGCAACAAAAACCTGGGTAGATATAAAATTAAAAAAAATTAACTTCAATGAAGTTCTTCAAAGTTTTATTTTGAATTCAATATCCTTAAATGTAATGTAGATACATTTACTATGAGCACATAATATTATTATTAAAAAGTTTATTTTTAATTTTAGCTTTTATTTTCATCATTATTTTTGCCATTACATTCATTGATATAGTGAATTTTCAATTTACTAATAAAATTTATGCAAAAAAGTTATTAAAGATTATTTGGTTTTGTATCGGGTGGAAGTTCAGTTAATGATACTAACACTGATGTTGCCACTACATGTGTCACTGGTCAGTTGACATCTAGGGATTTGTAATTCAGCTTGTGTTTTGTGTTTTGCTGCTATAGTTAGGGAATGCTGGCATGTCCTCTACAAGTTGCAGCTCTTGACAGGACTTTTTGAGAAATGCAGAATGTCTTCCCTCTCTAATGCCACTGATGTTGCCCTAGGGAATTTCAGGAGTCAGTACTGCTTGGCACCAGTACCAATTACAGGAACAAGTTTTCAATGCAACATTGAACTGCCTTTGGGACACCAACTCCAGGAGTTTCCTCAGAGTTAACTGCTGATGCTTTTCGCATGATTGGCTGTGTCCACAAGGCACCAAAGTTTTGAAATCAATTTTCCATATTAGAAATTTCTTGTGCTCAAAGGCTGATAAATTCTATCTGAAATGATGATAATGCACTCATAATTCACATGGTATTATGGAGAAGAAATGAGCTTATATCTGTGACACACATTAGTGTTTAATAAATTTTTCTTCTACGTGTCTGTCATGGCTCTCTACAATTTTATGTCTTTTTTGGGGTCTCCTCTCAGTGGCATTTTGGCTTGTCTGTTTTTAGAATTTCTGGAAAGTTGTCATCTCAGAAATATTTTAACAACAAAATTCCTCTTATTTCAGATATATAAACGATTCTCTACTAATATATTCCACAAGACATAATTTTACCCAATCTTGTCAACAAACTAAATAATATCAAACAATAGACTTTACCTTTGAATCAGAGTCTAAAAACATTTTACCTTTCTTAGATATCATGCCACACAGAAATAATAATGAATTTCAGTTTGTGGTTTACAGAAAAGCTACCAGCAAGAATGATCCGGTTGAATTTTATTCGCACCACTGTAACAAAATCAAAACAGGAATCTACTTAATAGTACTAAGAAACTGCAGCTTCCATGACCATCTTTCTTCAATCATTACATTTACAGAAACACAAATAGTATCAGATAACAGAAACTGCATAACTTGAGGATTTTCAAGTAGCAACAACTAAAAAAAAAATGGATATCACATGTAACTGGAACTGAAAATAATGACATTCTATATTACTTCAAAAAACAGTTAGGAAGGAAACTTCAATCAATACTAGAAAGAACAATGAATACTACTTGACTTGAGAAACCTATTTTCATGAAAAATTGTTTTAAGAGAAAGATGTTATGAATTTTAACTGTCATTAATACTGGCTATTTGGTCAATGAATGCCAAATGTTTCCTTAGAAGGAAACAGCTAATATTGCTATTACCATTTATGTGGAGGACTCTCCCATCGATTACAGCAGTAAGGTTCCAACAAATCAGTTTAGAAATGAACTGCAAAACTATCCACACAGGTGATATAGTGGTGAAAGCTAGTGCAGCACCATCAAAACTGGATGCATGGAAAAAGAGCTCAATCTATCCTGCTATTTAACCCATTGCTGGAGAAAGATAAATTCATACTTTTTTTTTTCAAGGAAGTCAGCATGAAATAAAAACAGAATTGATTAGAATTTGAACTTAGCTTGACAATTTCACTTTCCACACTGATAAGTGTTATAATATAAGCATATATGTACAGATAAGACAAAATGGAAAACTTTTACAAACAATATGTAACACTTTCCTGTGGTAGGCATTTTCAAGCCAGAATACAAGACAGAACTTTGTGTAAGGAAAGTACCTTGGAATTTTTGAGGAAGAGGTAATAAATAATCTAATCAGAGACTACATCCATTTTTTCCATACTGAAGTCATTAACAGTTGCAGGATTTTAAATTAACACACTCTTAGTAGATACTTGTTTTTTTTTTCTTTCTTTGTATAGTGCATTGTGCTATGATTGCTTTCACAACAATTGGTAATATTTTGTTTGAGCTTTGGTCAGAGGCTGACAGTGGGAAATTGTGAGATCAGCGCAATTTCTATGTATCTTCTAAGTTAATTCTTTTTACTAAGAATCTATGTATCTTCTTAGTTAATTCTTTTTACTAAGAAGAAAATAAGCACATAATCAGATAAAGTAAATAACAAGTTGAAAAAAAAAAACTCTCAGTGAAATAGTTCCTTGTCAGGATTAAATGTGTTAGTAACATTTTCCCTCATCTTGTCATGCTCTGTCTCACTATAAAAATGAATATATCAGTCGTTTATTAGAATAGACTCAATCTCTATTGTTCAGTCTTCATCTTAAATAATACAAGTTCCAATTGTGCAAAAAACTAATAAGTTTGTGCATAAAAAAATACAAGTAAATATTTTCTCTTGACAATACACAGGTTTCACTGGTGCTCTATGTCACTCCAATGTCCTGACCATCAGCAGCCCTGTTAAATTACAATACAGTTTTGTTCATCATAAATCTAAAATGATAGTCTAAAGTTTCCATAGATTACTTCAGGACACCATTGGCTGTAATGATTAGAATGTTCTCTGGCAAGATCAATTACAAATGAATTGTGAGTTTGAGCCTCACAGGGTGCCACATACTTTTGGCTTTGAGCTACATCTCTGCTTAGAAAATCACCATATATGATTGTGGCCCACTACTTCTTCCTTTTTTTTTATATCTGCGATTTCTATGACTTCTTAAGAAGAATATTGGTGTGGTTTCCCATGGCCCTTTTCCATGGTTTTGAGTTCAGAGTTTCCTTCACTTAGATTGGTTGACATTTGAACTTGACCTGCTAACATCATCTTCATGATAATAGTTATTATATCACCTGCACATGCTTTCCAAGAACATTTTTATATGCCATGTTCCTTCAGGATATGGATAATCATGGCTCTCCACTTACTATACTTTGTAGCTTTTACAAATATGTTGCCCCTTACTATCACTCACAGGCCCTATCCTGCCATTCATTTTCATGAAATCATTAGATATGTTTCTCACTATTTCCTCCTCTCCCTTCAATATGTCCTGTGAGTGTAAAATTCTCCAAATTTTTTCCTGTGCTCCAGAAATTAAAACTTTTTGTTTCTGATTCTAAGTACAGGTGATCTTTTTGTTCCCATGTTCCTTAGAACTTCCTTATTGTTCACATGCTCTGTCCATGACATATTCAGCATTCTTCTGTAGAACCACATTTCCCATTTTCTTTTCATCTATGAAGAAATTATTCAGCATTCACTGCAATATAGGAACATTAGTATATAACCACTGAGTACTGATTTTTGTTTCTAACAATTTTCCTGTTTCTTAATTCTTACCTTAGCTTTTAGAAGTCATCTTCCACTTTTCCAATGCACCTTGAGATTTTGGTGTCACATTTTCCCTTTGTCTGTTAACACACCTTCCAGATATTTAAATTTCTCTACTTACTCAATTCTGATATCTCCAATGAAATCCTCTAACTTAGGATAATAATGCTGTTTACATTTTTTAATCTTTAGTATTATCATGTTGCTCCCATTAAGTCCAATACTAATATCAGAATGTCTTCAAATCTGTATCGTCATAGAGGCAAGCAGGCCTGCGGATCAAGCATTAGCATTTTATTGTGAGAGTTTGATGAAAAAAACATACCAAATGGAAATAAGCTGAAGCCATAAATCAAAACCAAGATAGTCGTTCATTTCACTCAGTAAACAGGCATACAAAATAGTCTGTTTTTAGTAAGTTATTTTATTTTGCATTCACCTCAGCCTATCAAGTTTGTTATTCCACATCAGATAATAAATAAAAGACAAGCCCAAGAAGGTGTTATCTACAAATAAAGAATGTTTTGAAATTTCAATGATAGGAAATTAAGTTAGGAAAAAAACTGGTATTGAAAAAAAAAACACATATTTCACTTACAGATGAGTGAAACTGGAGATATTTTCACTTTCAGCTTGTTTTCAGAGATAGAGAAAAATATACAGTTCCACTAATATGAATTGTTTAAAAACAATATCAAATTTACCTAACACTGTTAGATAGAACAGTGAAGCACTGAATTACGTGATCTTCATGTTAAATATTAAATTCATTATTCAAAGAATGAAATGATATTTTAAAAAATTACCTAGAACTGCTATGGTTAACTTTCAAACAATAAAATGGAAAACTGAATTAAATTTTCACATTAATCTATGCTATAAATATTACATTCTTAAACTTGCATACAAATTCACTATTACACTGTAAGTTTAGTAATTACCAAAATTTAAATATAAAACAAAATACTAAACCTGCAAATTAACTTAATTTTTATCATAACGGATTGGTAGATTTCATAAAATATCAAAATTTATTGGTTTATTTAATTTCCAAATCAGTTTTTTAATTATACTTGAGAACATAGATAAACAAGGTCATATGTAGGCTTCATGCTACAGGTAAATATTGGCCATATTTGGCTTGAGATCACAGGTGGTTATGTTTAGATTTGAGGTTACAGATTTAACATTGATTTGTTTGGATTTCATATCACAGGTAAATATTGGCTGTGTTTAGATTTGAAGTAACAGATAAAGATTGGTTGTATTTAGACATTGTTCTACAGGTAAATATTGGCCGTGTTTATATTTCATGCTACAGCTAAATAATGATTATGTGTATACTTGACGTCACCGTTAGATGGCTACTGTGTTCAGATTTAAATCCATAGGTACACAGTGGCCATTTTTAGACTTCATGCCAGATATAAACATTGGATGCTGATACCTAATCAACCCTACCAAGTGGGTATTTATCAGTATACTTTTTTAACACATTTCTAATAATATTTATCCTTTGTATTTGCTGGCCTATGCAGTCCATCATTTACAAATATATTTTCACCTGGATACTGAAATGTAATCCCTACTTGACAACTATAGCATAAAAACCCTGATTGCCTGGTATTTCATCCACAATACCAGTAAAATTCAAGAAACCTTGTAGATTCAGAAACCTATCATTTAAGCCGCAGTATTCATTAGTCCTACAACTTTAGATCCCAAAAATGCACATCTTCATCATATACTTCTAACGTCATACTTTAAAAAAATATCATTGTTACCCCATTTTAAAATTTTACTCACTAATTGTCTCTATCCAGATGATGACTTAAGAAAGTCAAAAACTTGTATCATATATCCTGTAACTTTCTTCTGAATTGAACTTCAGAAAATTTCAGACTGAATTTCCTTCTTTGTCTGAGAAAGATTATTTGTAACTTGGAAAAGTCGATCATTAAAATTAATCAATGCAAAATGTCTGTAGTTTTAACAGTATTTGCCTTAAAGAACATTTTCTGCCTAAATATACAGAAAACATGTTTTATTTATTCCTTGTACATGTTATGAAATGATTTTCAGAGCATCTAGACTTGACATACATTTTGGTACACAGACAATTATCTATTATATTATCTTAATATTTGACTTTTACTTTTATTAAAATTTACCCAATGCAAGGTCACTTACTCAAAAAGGTGTTCAATATGTATGCAAGAGGAGGTAATGGGTTTATGAGGATAAGGACAATTACTGACCAGGTTAAGATGGCAGTTTTTCAGGAAGTATCAATGTGGGAGACTATTCTACAAAGGAGCAGTTTGTAGGAAGAACACTTATATATAAAAATATATATCTTTATTGTTATATATATATATATATACTACAAAATCTCAAGTTATAAGTTACACCAAAGAGAACAATGAAGTGGCTAGAAATCAAGACTGACTGACAACTATATCCCAGCTTCTTTAAATAAAATACTCTAATACTTCTTTTTCTCTCATAAATTGTAAGAAATGATATTTACTTAAATGTATGTTCTTTTATTAATATCAGAAGCCTGTCCATTTTTATGAATATTTCAGATAACATTGTTCATTATAAAAAGATATATTCACAAAAAATCAACTTTCATGTGCCTTTAAATGCAAATAAATTGGACACTACCTTATTCGGACTATTGTCCTCATCTTTGTCGCCATATTTATTACAAGGTTTTTATACGCTCCGGCCTTCTTCAGGTGGTTGGAATGTCAAAATGAACCCTTTATTTTGCTCACTGTGGTAGACTGTTCTAGTTCCCCATGCCATGTCTAATGGTTGTCAGTTATCTCCTGTTAATTCCCCTCTCCAAGTTCTCCACTGCCTTAACCAGGTATTGAACTCACACTCTTTGGGTCCTGTCACTGGATCTAGCTAACACCTTTATCCACTGTGCCATGTGTCCTTGAAATAAACATGGTGACAAAGATGAGGACAATAGTCTAAATAATGTAAATAGTGTACATAATAGCTCATCTCATATAGACAGATACTGAAATAAATTTTTAAATAAAGTTTTAACTTTTATCAGAATTATTGCAAGTTTAACTATTATGAATTACTACTCTACATTGATGACGCCTCTTTGCATTTGAGCATCAGGATCATCATCCTTTCTCCTTATTCCTTTCTCTCACTTGATGTCTGTGGCAGAGATGACAGTGAAAGCCCAGCCAATTCCTGAAGAGCAGCAGTCACAGAGGAGTGTAGGGGGTTAACACCACTGGGTGAGTCAGGCCCACTTGACAGCACATTGCAGATCCTCTTCATGTTGACAATTGAACTTGAAAGTCCTGATTTTTTCCCCCAAACTGGATGGTCCTAAATGAGGAAAACAATTTCCAAAAATGGTTTCACAGGTCTCAGGATCGATGTTGGCATGTGGTCAACTTATCTTTGAAGTGTCATTTTAGGCCTCCATGTAGCCTCTTCCACTTGGCAAGTTCTCCAAACAGGATGATACATGACATGGTAGCCTCAATACTGAGGAGAGATGTCTGAGAGAAGATCTTGTTGTTGGTGATGTGTTCCTCCCAACTGATGTGATGCGTTCTTCAGAGCTTTATTTACTGAGACTGCTCCAGAGGTTTGATGCCCTGACAATATAAAGTCCATATCTTGTTAGGTTCTTGTAGTGAGACTATGTGAGAGCATTCCATATGCAGTATGAGCCACTTTAATCCTGTTGTCAAGGTTTCTTTCAGAGATAACATTATTGTTATGGTGATGCTTCCAAGGTAGAGAATTTCATCAACTTCTACCAGTTGTCCATCAGTGTTGATGCTTACACCCATTGTTGCTTGTCAAGGACCGGCTGGCTGAGGATCTTCATCTTTTTGACATTGGCCTGGATTCTGAATTGTATTTAGACATCATTATTTTAGTTTGCCAATCCCTGGAGATTAATGGCAGTCTGGTCCATAGTTGCATTGTCGTCAGCATGCACACTATTTACTTTTTTAAATTTACTATTTTATTTATATTTAGTATTATTTGCATGCAAATGAAGCTTGCAAGGTTGAAGATTCTGCTATCAAATCTGTATCAAATGTCAATGCCAGTGCTGCCATGAGGGATCTTATTGATCATAGTATCAAGGTACAGAAAGAAGAGGTAACACACATCCCCATCAGTGATAGGAAATGGGTTCAAAAGATCCCCCTGATTGTTCACCTTGTCTCCCAGTCCATTGTTCCACTGTACATACTTATAAAACTAGCTGAGTTAGTGCAGTGTTGTTAAAAATGTAGTGTACTGAAATTAAAATTTAAATTCAGGATTCAGTATAGAAATTGACAGAAAAGTTACATTTGATTTGGAAGTCAATATATTTTCTTTGTTTGTAGAAGTTAACAGGTTGCATGTTTTTGTGTATTTTAGGTGAAGGAGCATGTTCAAAAGCTTGAGTTTCTATGATGGATGTTTATTCTTCTTATGTAGGGAAACAAAGTTCTCAATGTATTTTGAGTATGTTTGTTTTGGTTCCGAAGTTAGGTTAACAATGGTTAAAATGGTTGGGCTCAAGTCAGCTTTGTGTTGAGTTGGAATGATCAATTCATTTAATTCATGAGTAGGGCTGCCAAAAAACATCCAAAAATGTTGTTGGAAAGTGTAAAAAAGAGAAAGATTCTGTCCTTTCTAGAAGTTGGGTCATACAATCGGACATGTGATCAGAAACCCTTTCTGGTTTCTTTATAACTTGCATCATGGGAAAATGAATTTTTTATTTTTTTATTGTCTATTATTATTATTATTATTATTTTATTTATATGTTTTATTTAATTTTTCCACAAACTTAAATATACAGTTTATAATAATTGTTTATTCAGCCAAATTTAAGTTTATAATAATTGTTTATTTAAGATTAACTTTTGGATTAAGTTTGTCAAGTTATTCAATTTAAAAGTGGAGTTGATATATTTAGGATGATGTTAAATTTATAAATTAGTGTGGCGGAAATTAGGTAAAAAGTTTATTCTGCAATCAAGCTGATAACATGGAGTGTGATGGTTAAATTTAGGATCACCATAGCTAAGTTAATTCAACTGAGAGAATTTGATATCACTGAGATTAAATTTAAAATCAGGGCAGAATTTTAGATAAGTATTTTTGGTATGTGAATTGAATCTAGGATTAAAGAAGACAGATTTAAACCAAGCACTTTATTAGATGGAGAATTAAATCTTAACAAAACTGATTCATTTTCTTCTATGTAACATTTCCTTACATTAAATTAGTGATCATGGCTCTCCACAATTTCCTGCCTTTTGAAGATCTTAATAATCTTTTTTTTTTCTATAATCTCTCCTAAACCTTCTTTACTCAAACTGGTATTTCATTTCAAGCAGTACTTTATGAGAGTTTGACAGTTGTCCATGCTGCATGTCTTCCCTTCTCTAATGCCACTGATGTTGCTTCAGGGAAGTTCAAGGGCCAATACTGCTTGGCACCAGTACCATCAGAGAAACTACCAGAATGAGTCTGGATGCAAGACGGAACTGCTTTTGGATCTCCAGCTCTAGAATTTGCCTTTTGATGCCTTTCCCATGATTGACTATGGCCACAAGGCACTAAAGGTTTAAAATCAATTTTCCATATCAGAGATGGGCTGCATTCTCAGGATGATAAGTTCCATTTATCTGATAATGATGTCCCCAAAGTGATGATAATACATACAACTCACACAGGCTATTTTCTTTTTCATAATGCCAAGTCTACGATACACATTAGTGCCAATGTTTATAGTATAATAAATTTAAATATATTTACCAAATTAAAAAATAGTCTCAGACAGCAATATTCTTCTTCAATGTGCCATGTCCTGTGTGTTGGTAAAGAAAAGAAAAAAAGAAAACAAATAATGAGTGACAATTTCCGGTAGGAATAAGTCTGCAACGGATTCATCTCTCAACCGCGACACTTGTAGCCAAAATCCAGTTCAATGACTGTCCAACATAACAATCCAACAGGCCATGTAGAGATGGCAAAATTGGGTCACACACCCAGCCTACTCGCCAACAAGAACCCCTCTGTCTCTCCCAAAAGACGGCTCGCTTTATACAGCCGAAGACTGACCATAATTTACATACGAATCACTAGCCAATGAGATTTCGCGTTAGTCGTCTGAGACCACCTGTCATAAAACATGGGCACTGCCATTTTGATTCTTTTTTCACCATCGAGCAACCAGACTTTACATGACACACAGATTCGTGGACGTTTCCAAGGTAGGCCATTCTTTTCTTTCCTCGTTCATCCAGTATTTCATTTTGCCAGGGACTGTTGCTACATTTGCGTAAGTGTCCACTATTCTGCTTACATATTATGCATGCCACTCGTTGCCTCTTAGAACGGCGAACTGTAGTCAGTTCAGCAGAACCCACAGACTGCTGCCTTTCAGTTCTGCTACATCCTGTCAGCTCTTAATTTATTTTGTCTTTTTATCATCTCTCATAAACCTTGTTCCATCATCCATATGCTCAGTCTCGATAGGTAGGTTATGCATTGTTTTTTCTCTGGCCCTCAATATGTCTTGTGAGTATCAGATTTTCCAAGCCCCATTTTCTTATGTGCCTTAGAAATTTCAACTATCTCTTCCTGATATTAAGTACATGTGTTATTTTTGTTAGCATTTTCTCTATAACATTGTCATTGCTCACTTGGTCATTCTATGGTATTCTCAGCATCCCTCTGTAGAACTACATTTCTCTTGCTTCTGCTTCAGGTCTCTTCTTCATCTGTGCAGAGATTATCCTGCATTTGCTACCATATAAGAGGACTGATATTACATAACCGTTCATTACTCTTTTCTTTGTTGCTAATGAAATTTTTCTGCTTCTTAATACTTTGCTTCACTTTTGGAAAGCATCTTTGTCTATCCCAATACGTCTTCAGATTTCAGTGTCACATTTTCCATACTCTGTTTTTGGCACCTTCAGTTTGTAATTTGCATGTTGGGCTCCCCTTTTTGCTAATGATCATGCATTTGATCTTCTTGCAATTGATATTTAGTCCTTTCTTCTTGCTTTCCTTCACTAACTTCTGAAGGAATTTTGTTTCTGTCTGCTATCAGTGCAATGTCATTTGCAGATCTCACATTGTTGAGATTGTGGCTGCCAAAAATGAATCCTGGTAGGACATGTAATTCTCTCAGAATTGCTTCACTGTGTAGGTTGAATTATTCTGTCAAGAGGATTCATCCTTGTGTTACACCCCTTTCTATTTTTGCATATTTACTGAATTTTTATCGATATGCCTGCTGTTTGCTGCTAGTATAGGTAAAATTATTGCAATATCAATCTCAAATATACCATGGTTACTTAGCAGTTCCAACTGTTCTTTGTGATGTACTTAGCATTAAATAGCACATAAATCTTATATGTACCTGAAAAAAATAACCAACTTAATCTTTAATCAAAACAGTTCAGTCAACTTATAAATAGAGAGGCCATATTGTTTATATAACTTCCAAAATGCTTATGTATTAACAGGAATATATGTGTGTAAATAAGTTTAAATTACTGAACAGAATATTAAAACAAAGTTACTGTATTAAAAACTTTAAAAATTACTGTCTATATATAAATGATGAACGATTTGCAATGGCTTCAGGAAAATGAACCCTCAAGATATGGAAGAAGACAATTATTCATCAGATCTTAGAGACTGTTACTAGAGAATTTCAAAAGAACTTTAAAAAAATGCACATCACTTGAGGACTTCCAACAGCAGCAACAACTAAATGGTTAGCATATGTAGCTAAGATGGAAAATAATGTTGACTTTCCACACTACTTTAAACAAAAGGTCAGGAAAAAAAAAACTCTCATCAATACTACAACAATCAGTGGACATGAGAAGCTTCCCAGATATTAAAATTTTTGTATACGTTTGATTGTGGTCTTTCCAGTTGGTAATTTAGATGTTGCAAACAAATATGCAAAAGATAGAAACATCAAGCTGAGTTCAAAATCTGTTGTATAACCTTTCATAATAATCTCATTAGAAATAAACTATCCAACTCTGAAGTAAAGAGCAGGGTAGACTGGGGTTTCCAGCCTTGAGTGGCAACTTGATGTACCACTCTAGATACAAAGCCATAGAGAAGGTAATGTAGAACCAATCTCCTACCTTTCCCAAGAAATCATGGCAATTTAGGGATAATAAAGAAATGAAATCTGTGAAGAGGCATGATTGCCTACAACATGAAGGAATATTGCATTTAAAAAATAGCACATATCTATTAAAGATGTATCACTGAAAACCACAGTCTTTCAATCCTCCAAAATAAAGTATATAGTATTTAAAAAATGTCAGCAATTTTATATACTTGAATTTTTTGTAGCACACTGATGCATGTTGAAATCCTGACAGTATTTAGTATTGTTGAAGTTACCGCTAACATTTTTTTGTTGAGATTTTCAATAAATTTGAATAAGCTGATTTGTTTGGAAAAATGCTTCAACAAAACCCCTACTTCACAGTTTAATAATTTCTTTAATTTAATAGGACTTCATAGTAAATAATAAATTTTAATAAAATTTATTTTTAACAGCAAAGAATAAATTCTCAAGATTTCTTACGCATGCAACGTACAACTAGGAATGCATAAATATTTCTTTCTGGAAACACATTCCAACTTTTTGAAGCATTTAGCCTTGTGATTTGTTTATAATTCTTGAAAATGGTTTCAATCGGCTATTTTAGAGGGTGTGACAGACAGACAGACAGACAGAATGACAGAAGTCACAGAATTCTATACATAGATGTATTATTATATTTTTTCAACTTTGCTGATTTCTAGAATTCAATGATTTGAAGTCAATGTTGAAAAGAGACTAAAGAAAAGAAACTGTACTAATATTATTTTAGGCACTCTTCTGTATAATTCTGAAATCTAGAAACCTTAAGAATTGCCATACTCACACAAGCTATAAATACTATTCTCAGGAAACCTTATCTTTCAAGCTTGCCATATGAGCAAACCTCAAGAAAAGAAAGACTATCAATTGGTTCTTCTAATTTTGTACCTCTTCAACTAACAGGTGGATGTGAAAAATGTCAAAGCTGTAGATTTTCCTTTCTGTCTTTGAGATTTTATAAAGATTTTGGAATCTTCCTCCACTCATCAATGACTATTGTATATGCACAGACATCCCTTAGTGAACATAGAAACCTATAAGTAATATTGGATTATTATAAACCTGTAATTAATCCTGGATTTTTAATAAGGCTAAATTTGATTCTGTTTTTTGTTTTTTTGTTTTTAAATAAACCTGTAATTGAAACTGGATTATGTTTAAACTTTTAATTAAAACTAGATTTGGAATAAGTCTAAATTAGAACTGACTTTTTAATAAACATAAAATTAATACTTAATTTTTATCAAACCTAAAATTAAAACTGAATTTTTGGATAAAATTAAAATTAAGTTTTTTTAATTTATAATTTATACTAGATTTTTCATAAAATTTTAATTAATATCAGTTGTTTTTAAAACCTATAATTAATACCAGATGTTTTATTTTATCTTCATAATTAATACCAGATTGGCACTAATAGATTAAAGAAATAATAAACTTTACAAGTGAAAGAACAGTGCAAATCATTTAAAGCAATAAAGTGTTATCTTCATGATCTCTCTTTACACATTATACATTTTATATTTCCTCAATTACAATAGAATTCAACTTTCCCTTCTGTGGCAAAATATTTTGTGATCAAGAATATCACAGTATCTTATCTCCTGCTTTCTCTTGACAGTATTATAAGAATTTATTTTAACTAACAAGATAGGGTCATTTGTTGTATTGAGGGAGGATTATAAACCTTCCTGATCTTGTTCTATTTGTAATCCAAGAATCTATGTGACATAGACCAATCACTGTCATACATTAGCATGTGACTAGTAGTTGGGTGTATATTATGTTTGTAAATATTCTACATTTTTTCCTTGCTTACCACTTTCAGTGTCTATTCATTCTATTACTTTATGCAGTAAGGATTTCCCCTCTGCAGTAAAATTGTTTTAATAGTAAAAATATTACACTATGAAGAATTACAAGGTACAAGTTGCAACGTCCTGAGGACTAGGAAAAGTTAAGGTTGTAATTTTCCTTCTCTATAGCCCTGGTGACCTGTCTTGTAAATATTTTTTTGTTTTGAGTGGTAATACAAATATTGCCACGGTATCTTTGTATACGTCAAGATTACAAGTTGGCATGAATAACTAATTCCATTGATATCTTTATTCATCTTTTGATGTTAAAAACATAAAAAACAGATAATATATAAATAATAATCATAGGCAAAAATTTGAAAAATCAGATTCTAATGAGAAGAATATATTGTTTTTTTATCCAAAGGAACTATAAGAGGTGCTGAAAAAATTCTCAACTTCACCAAAACCAAAATTTATCTGGTAATTTTGTTTTTCTTTTTAGATTTTATGACGTGAGCCAAGTTAAATTTTCAGCACTCCTTCATATAACAGAATTTTTAGTACTTATAGCTTACATTTGAGAGAATAAAACTATATATATATCAAAAATAAAAAATCTGGAGAAATGAAAAGATAATTCATTGATTTATTTCAGCTGTTCTATAAACTTTACCATAAACTCACCTTTACTGAAAGTCTTGGAACAAAATAGTAAGCCACAGAGTTCATCAGAATATAGGCTATAAAATTTCCATTTCCAAAAATGTTCCATTTCTTTTTGACTTTTTTTCTTGAGTAAAGAATGTAAAAATCTGAAAGGGGTTTTGTTTCTGATCCATGTAATACGTTTTCTCAGAAGCAGTTTTAATCCTGGCAAAACCAAGAGACATTGCTTACATTAGCTTAAATGCATTATATCTATCTATCTATCTAGGAGAAAGAGTGTTTATAAATAAATATAAGGCAGTAACACTTGCCAGCTACTTTGCTGTTTTCAGTGTTAAATTAGCATACACAAAAAAAGAAGACATGTGATGATATAGATGCCGTTTGACATGGCTTTATGGATTTTCCCCCTCTGGTAAAGGGAGTCAGAACGATAAGAAAATGAATTTAGGTGGCTCGAGGATATGTAGTAAGTGGCCATTTAAAGAAAATTTAACTCGGATTTTTTTTCCCTCATGTTAAACGAAATGGAAATCAGGAGAGGTAAGTAAAAAGGCAGGAAAGAAAAAGGTGGTGGAGATATGAATCAATAGAGGCTGTGCTCATGTACGGAATGCATGTAAAAATAACACATGTATTGTTAGAAATGGTACAAAAGTAGGAGTATTACATTTAAATAAGTTGCAAAGACATTTGAGCCTTGAACATAAAATACTCTACAGAGTCAGTGTAAAAGAAAGCTTTCAAAACACACACACACACACACACATATATATACACACATATATACATATGTATACATACACACACACACACACACACACACATATATATATATATATATATATATATATAACAAACTGCTCAGTAATGAAAAATAGGTAAAAGCCCTGACCATAATTTTGACATAAAAAATGTAGTTTTAATTAAGAGAAAATAATTTCTAAAGTTGTTCATATATTGAAAGTGCACTAATTTCAGAATCCTCTATTGTAAATTTACATCCAGAATCATACAACATAACTTCTTTTCTGACAAAACTACTGTTAATACAATGAGGGATAATTAAGAGCAATAGCACTAAAACGTTGAATGTGATCAGCTAAGTTAATAAACTGGTTATGAAATTTAAAGCTGAGCATCTATGTATTTTGACTGTAACTGGCATTTGCTGCATCTTCCCATCCTTTTATATATAAGAATGGCTCCATCTTCTTCTTCTGCTATGTGCTGTATCCTTTAAGTACATGGGAAATCATGGTTCTTCACAATTTCTTGTCCTTTGTAACTCCATATAAATTTTATCTTTTTGTTATCTCTCTTAAACCTTGTACTGCCATGCATTTACTCCTGCTTGCTAGGTAGGTTAAATGTTGTTTTTCTTTTTCCCTCTTGCCTTCAATCTGTCCTGTGAGTATCAAATTTCCCAAGCCCTCTTTTCTTCATTTATTGCCCTAGAAATTTCAAGTATTTCTTCTTGATGTTAAGTATAAGTGTCTTTTTTGTTTCGATGCTCTCTAAAACTTTGGTATGGTCCCCATATTCAGCCTGAAAATGTCTCTCTTGAAACAAAAGGCATAAGTAAAAAGTTTTGTGATTCACTTTATTGTCTTTAATTTTTATTTTGCAATTTTATGAACTCTGTTCATATGAGCTTAGATCTCATCATTTTATTATTTCATCAAATTTGTTTATTAGCTTCAAGATTATATTTGGTAATCTTTTTTGTGCTTATTTCTGAAGGAGATATTTTTGCAAACAATCTACCCTTACTAAAATCCTTCACTTTAAAGTACATTAATTTCATAATGCCCTTCTGCTAGTAAGCAAGGCAAGAACTTGCAAGTGATATACTGCTCTAGACACTTAACCATGGTACAAGACAGGTTGGCCAGCCACCAAACAAATACATTGACCAACGATGTAATGACACAGAATGCCACCCTAGTGAACTTCTGACCTTGATGCAGGACCATAATGGTTGGCATGATAGACTCAGGAATGTCAGAGCTGGCTTGACCAAATAAATAATAATATAATTTCAGAATTCTCTTGGGTAACTTTACATCCAGAAGCATATGACATAACTCCTCTTCACATAAAATTATTGTTAATAAAATGTGGGATAATTAAAGACAATAGCACTAAAAAAAAATGAATGAGATCAGCTAAGTTAAACATCTAGATACACTGGTCACTAAAGTTTAAAGCTTAGCATCAATTTATCTTTAATGTTTTCAATGTGAAACTGTAACTGGCCATTGATTGATTTTTTTTCTCACCTGCATTCCCTACATTGATATTAGTTTGAAGAAGTTACTTCTCAGAACAGAACATGTCAGTTAGGAGATTTTTTATTCACTTAACCACTATTAGTCTGATATAAATACATTTTGTGGGGAAAATAGAAATGGCTTACCTCCCAAATGCCCTCGTGTCTGTCTGGCCTGTGGGTTGAGAAAGGAAAGAAAGGGTCCAAGATGGAGTCCGTGACTTTTTAATATTCACGGTCTCATGCAGTCGCGTTACACACATGCTAATGAGGTGTGTCTGGGTTCCGTAACAGCAGGTCTCTTGAAGAAATTGGCAGAAGGGCATTACACCTGTGTTCGGTATATATTGCTTTGCGTTGCATCGTGTCAGACATTCTCCGACGGAAAGAGTTGCGTCCCTTACACTGTTGAATTTGACTCCTTTGCTGTACATTTGAATATCACATTTTCTATATATATTTATAAACTGACAGATGTATGTATAAAAGACAGAATGTTTGTGCTATATATAAAGAATTGAGAGAATATGATAGAGAATGTTCTATTATCAGAACAATATGAGGCACTTGAATAACAAAGTGGAAAAAAAAACTGTGTAACACATTTCATCCTCTAGAAGGCCTTCATTAAGTTTTTATTGATGGAATTATATATGTGTCAGAGGGGGAGGTATGATATAAATGATATAATTATAATTGATGCATATATTTATATTTCCCTCACTTCCTTTGATACATATATAATTCCATTGCTAAAAACATTACCTTAGACTGTTGAAGGTCTTCTAGAGGATGAAACACATTGTACAGAACTAGATATAATAAGATATAATATTAACCAGAAAATCAACCTTTTATAAAAAAAAAAAAAAAAAAATGTGTAGTGGGGATGTACGTATCTATGGATGATACTGGAACATACAGAAATTCTTGTGCCGGTGAATACATATGTGAAATGTCCTTATACACATACACACACATATGATGTATTTTTTTACAGTAAAGTTTACCCTCTAAAAGGCCTGGGGGCCACTTGAGTTAGAGGGTTACATTAAGGGGTAGTTTATATGGATAGGAGGGAAAGATAATGGTTAACTGTAGATTTTAACAGGTTAAGATTGTAGTGATTGGGGAAACATCCTCTTTGGAGTTTGCTCCACAGGGAAGTCATCACAGGAAGAAGTTGTTTGATCAAACTTAGTTCTCACCGACCGAATATGGAGGGAATATGGGTGATTTGCTACTATGTAAGTGGCATGGCAGGTCCTAGCTGTGAAGGTTAGACATGGCAGAACCAAGAAGTGTAATTCATGTGAGCACTTTCCATGGTAGTAGCTATAGAGCAGTGAGAGACTTGCCACATCCCACCCGTGAGAGAGAGATTGAAGCGTGGAAAATAATTCTTCTCCAACAAGGGCTCAGAGACACTTTTGAAGTCTATCAAGACTGAAAAGTGAGGTCTGGGAATCTCCTAACCAAATATGGCAACAATACTACATTCCGGACCTGATCTGGCTCTTGTAAAGGTAGAAAATAGCATGAGAAGTCAGGTAATTACTGGAGCAGTACATGAAGCTAATAATTTTACCTGCATCTTTAGCAATGGATCATATATAGGAATTCCACTTGAGATCAGGTATGAGTTTGAGGCCCAATATCCTCTCAAGTCACAGGGCCACCTTGAGGGGACATGCATTTGTTGTGATCAGCAGTGCTAGAATGTAACTAGTTTGGGTTTAGAGGCATTGAATGTAACAAGCCAAGATTTTCAGAGGTAAGTTCATATATTGTCATATCATCAGCATAGATATTTACAAATGATTGGAGTATATTCTTAGGTAGGTTATTTTTGTACATCAAAAAGAGGGTTAGTCCAAGAAATGACCTCTGGGGAACATCTGCAATGACCACCAAAGCCTTGGAGGACTGTACATGTACTGTTAGGAAGGATTTTATAATAGAGGAGTGATTCTATAGCTGGAGAGCTTGTGTAGCAAACCTTTGTGCCACATCTTGTTGAAGGCCTTGGAGATATCTAATGCTGTGGCCCTTGCAGTATGTGTTGCCTCAAGGGCCTCACTAATTCTTTGTGTAACAGTCAGCAGTGGATTGAGTTGATCGAAATGCCTACTGTTTATTGCCCAAGAGGTTGTTCCTATCTAAGTGCTTGATGACCTTGTTGTATTAATGTGAAAGGATCGAGAAGAATGGCCATTCAACATGACTTCCATTTACACACACACACACATATATATATATATATATGACATGTTGAAAGTCTTTATATATTTATAATCATTCAACAAAAATATCAAAGCTCATGTATTAATGACAAAAGTGATGTGTATTCCATTTAAAGTTAAACAGTAATAGTAAGTTAACTTTGAACCTTTCTTTTTGTTGATCCAGCATTCTAATCTTCAAGATCTACTGAAATACTCAGAGATCTGTTTTAATAATTGATATTTATTCAATGTGGAGTTTGCATCTGATAATTTTTCCTGTGTTTTTGACTCATAGCATCTGGAATAGATTTTTTCTTTGGGGAGTATTTTAACTAACTTAGTTAATGCATAGCAGCAGCAGTCACTTTGGAAATTTATTCAAAAGGATTTTAAACAAGTATAAAATAAATTTTTCTTTCTTTTTTTCATGAGTGAGCATTGTGTCTTATCCTTTGATATGGGGTTTTTTCTGCCCACAATGGAAAATAAACCAGTAAATCAGGGAAATATTAAAAGGAAATTCATATAAATACATAAATATGTGTATAAAATAAAATAATATCTAAAATAAGTTTCCAAATAAGTGTATATATATCATCAGAGAAATATACAAAATGGAAAACAGCAAACTACACAAAGTAAATTTCATATAATTCACTTGTATTCAGTGTTTATCTTGCTGACTTACCTTTTTTTAAGAACTAATGGATTTTGTCAAAAGTCAGGAATTCTTGAAAAAGTATCATTTGGCACATCTTAGATATTTTGTATGAATTTTTTTCCCTTACTGTAGAAATCCTTTTTTTTACCAAAGAATTTTATTAAAACACTTTCAAGATAGAATAAGTATTAAAAAAAAGGTGTGCGGGAGATAGAATATATTGAATAAACGGACAGAAATTATTATGTTAACAAGCAAATATCAACTAAAATTGAGCTTTAATGGATGTGTTATGTCAAAAACACAAAATATTATTTTGTTATTATTATTATTATTTAACTTTCTCGTATCTTTCATTCATTGTGTCTTTTTATCTATCCTTGTGAGTAGATGGGTGTGCATGTGCGTATGTTTTTTTTTTTTTAAACACTTTCATATATTTTAAAAATCGCATATGTCAATTTACATTGACTATTTTAAGCAAAGGAGTAGGCACTTTTAGATGTTTATTTTTTTTTAACTCAAAACTAAATTTTTAAATATTATTTGAAATTTATCTGCAAAAAGAGGCAAACTAAATTTCAAAGTCTTATCTGATGAGGGGAAAAACGCAAAAGAATTATTGAATCAGTGATCTATTTACCTTTATATGAAAATGCATATTCATGTTTTGTAAAATGTATTTCAGCATATTTCACTGCATCTGGAAAAATGTTATATTACTTTAATAATTCACAACATTTGTAAAGATAAAATCTTTATATATGAGAAATGTCCTTAACCCATTACCAGTTAATCACTTCTTCTTCTATGAGCCGTGACCCTTTAGGACGTTGGCGACTATGGCTCTCCCCAATTTCCTGTGCTTTGTAACTCTTACTAAATTTTATCTTTTTGCTATATCTCCTAAACCCTGTTCTGTTAGTCTGTTACACATTTGGTTATGCACTGTTTCCCTCCATCTCTCTTGCTTTCAATATGTCCTATGAGTGTCAAATTTTCCAAGTCCTCTTTTCTCGTCTGTCCTGAAAATTTCAACTCACTCTCTTGTTTTAAAGTGTCTTTTTTCTTTAACCTTTTCTCTAAAACTTCGTAATTGCTCACATGTTCAGTCTATGTCTATGGTATTCTCAGCATTCTTCTGTAGAACCACATTTCTATCAGCTCAAGTTTTTTCTTCATCAGTGAAGAGATGTTCCAGTATTCACTGACATATAGGAGGGCTGATATTACATAACATTTCAGTACCCATTTCTTTGTTTCTAATGAATTTTTCCTGCTTCTTAAAACTTTACTTGGCTTTTGGAAGACATCTTTTGCTATTCCAAGAGCCTTTGGAATTTGGTTTTGCACTTCCCGACTTCTGTTAAATCACTTGATTTTAACTTTCCTCTTATAGTTTATCATGAACTTGTTTCTATCAAATAAGAAAGAAATGAAACATTTTAAATAAATTTTTAAAGCCCAGAGAACTGTTGGAATTGGTAGGTAACCTTGTCAATCTTTGGGAAGGATTTTAAGTCTACACATACAAAATAAAGATTAAAATAAACAGATTTTGGTTCTTACAATAATAAAGTGATACAGTTTAAAAAAAATCTCTCCTGATGGTAATGATCATCGTAATATTCGACATTTCCTTATAAGGAAACATTCACTATTCATTGACTGAGCAACAACTACTATTGTTGATTGAAATTTTATAAAGTCTTTCTCATAAAACAATTTTTCAAATTCATTTACAGTTATCACTCTTTCTAATATTGATGGACGGTTTCCTTTCTAACCATTTGTTTGAAGTAGTGTATAACATTAACGTCTTGATAAGTTCATTGTTTCCTCTTTGAGTTACATATGATATCATATACCTGCTGTTGATTGATGAAAGTCCTCCAGTAACGTGATTACAATTATTGAGTGAAGTTCTTTATTTGTGATTCTTGGACTGATATAGAAAATATTTAATCCACAAAGCTGACACCAAGTAGTCTAATCATTAGACTATAGACTAGTTAACATACCAATGTATTGATTAGCATAACATTTCTCCAGGTGTGAGTTTGCATGATTATGCAGCATGATAGTGATAGAGAAGAATTCTGACCTTTAAAATTTGCAACAAATCCAAACTGTTAAATGAGAGAGAATTTATTTTGCAGGCAATTTCGACACTGATCTCCTGTATATGTGCTTCCACTTATCCATAGTACCATATTTGTCTTTGCTCTGTATCATCCTCAGGATGAAGAGTTGGTAATCTTTGATTGAATATCAGAAAGGATTGATAATATCCTCACTGAATATCCTTCAACCATCTTTCACATATGTGGTAACTTTGATATTATTTTTTATGTACAAGGGCTATTGGTATCATGTAATTAAGTACTATGAACTACATGTTCATGTCATTGGCTCAACTGATAAGCATCAAAGATCTGTTCACGAGTAGTTTAACTTTCTTGTAGGGTCAAAGGCCATCTAGCAATGAGGTAGAGTGGGTGCTACACATCTATGCAGCCAGTACAGTTTTGACATGTGTTATGATACAGTAGACCTCATTATTGATAATAGAAATTTAGGTGCAGTTAAATATATACTCATTTACATTCAGCAGCTATTACAATAAATAGGGGCCAGAAATGGATCTTCTAAGGGCAGTTAATACCTGGAAACACTGTTGAAGCTAAGGGGAACGTTTAGCTTGGTATCCTAGAGTCTCAACATGCTAATACATCTCCATTCTATAATGCTAAGTAGACAGGATATTATTCATGGCATCACAGATCCAGTCTCTGTGATACTTTCACGGGCCAACCGGAGCAACATGGCTCTGTGTATAGCTCAGTATGTGTGAGTGGGGGGCTTGTGCAGCAGGCACTTATGTAATGGTGTGGAAGCTGATATGTGGTTTAACATTAGTAGGTGGTATGTTGGGATCAAGTGCTAGTGGGTGGTCATGTCTGCTGTCCTGCAGTTCTTGTAGGTCTTAAGAATTGCATGTTCCTGCTGTAGATGTTGCCATCTGTAGATTCAAGCAGATAGGACCTTGGCTATGCTGTGGTCTGTGCTACCATAACTGTTTTATTATACTGAATGTGAACTTATTGACCTGCATGCAACAGTGCATGCTGTTGACTATTCTATTGGTCATACCACTCTTTTGTCTTTTTTTTTATTCTGTTGCATTGTGTAACTGGTTAGCTCATCTTCAAGCCATTGCTTTGAGACTAGTGCTGTTCAAATTGAATTACCATTGTGTAATTCAGCTGGGGATTTGGGATTGGTTGAAATTGCTGTTACTCTGTATGATATCATTGCCAAGTGACAGTCACTAGTTCCAACTTTCTGGATGTTTGTAGCCCAAGCAAATTTGGCACCTTGGTCTTGATGAGATGGAATGTTACACAGGTGAACTTATTGCGATATCTACCCCACCTCCAGGCAGCATGCTTCTCTAATGTTTTTTGAGTGTTAGGTCTTCCAATTGAAGACAATCATGGGTAGCAGGTTGCTCACAGCTCAAGTATCAATTTTTGCAATGATTTCTATCGGGGCTCTTTTGTTGACTATTCTTAATTTTGTATAAGCTTCTGTTGCACCTAAGGTTATATTGTGTATTTTTTGATGTTCTGTGGATACTAATAAAAATGTACAAGCTCATTAGCAGACTCATCTTCGGTATCATTATAAGAAGCTGTGTGAACATTTCTGCTTTTATGCCTGTTGCTGGAATGTCTTGGAGATTTTATTTGGGAATTTTGTTCTTTGCCTCTGCTATTTTTTGTCACATACACTGGCAAAATGCCCACTATTTTTTGCATTTAAGTTATGTTTTACCCTTTTTTTCACATGCAGTGGTCTCTACCACAGAATCTGCAGGTTTGCACATATTCATGGTCATGGTTTGTTTGCACCACATGTGCAATAGCCTTCTCCAGTGGAATATAGTGTTTCAACCTGTTTATTTGTTGAATCATCCGTTTTTGACAATGCATAGGGCCATTTCAATAGTCAGGCCATTACCTTCTTTCAATAATGATTTTTGGGCATTTTTAGGTGCATAAATAAATCCACTAAATTTGTCTTTTCAAATATGGGGCCATATTCACACTATTTTATTATTTGCCTTAGTCCCTCAAGCATGTCCAGGTTCATTTGCCTTCTGGCAGCATTGCATCAGTTTGTCTGGACACTCAGAAATTAGATTGTGGGCTAACATAGTCCTTGAAGCATTTAATGTAGTTATCTATGTTCGTTGTTTCTCCTCTTGGAAAACAAAGGTTTCACTTATCATCTCACCTTCTACACTGGCCAAAGTAAAAAAGAATTTATTTTCACTGTGTCATTCACATCATGAAGTGGTCCATCAAAATGTGGTCTGATGTAAGAAATTGTTTGTTTCTTTTCTCAAATTGGGACTGAATCAGTCTATCTTTGGAATGGGTATGTGAGAGATTTCCATGATGGGGAATGGGAAATTTAAGTAGTAATAGTAGAACTCAAATTACACTTACCTTGATGGTACGTGTAAGCAGGTGGGTTTTTGTAAATGTGTGAAATGTCACCCAAACTTGTTAAAATATCACTGTAAACCGTGATTATCTGAGGAAAAATATCTATTCACACTTATTTCCTCATTCTGACCTCATGTTATAATACAACGGAACTTGAGAAGGCTCAGATTGATAG
Organism: Acanthosepion pharaonis; assembly: GCA_903632075.3. NCBI lineage: Eukaryota > Metazoa > Mollusca > Cephalopoda > Sepiida > Sepiidae > Acanthosepion > Acanthosepion pharaonis. Next base: position 768,360 of record CAHIKZ030004067.1, read on the forward strand.
CAGAAATGTCGATGCTGTTATAAATATATGTGTATTTATATTTGGCAGTCGTTACACTAATGGAGACAGGAAGTGAGCCTAGATTGAAGCCAAGAGCCAGGGTGGAGTGTTCCCCTGATATAATCAATAGCCACATATCTGTGAATAAAGGTTTAGAATGAAATCACACTGAAAACAACAGTTATCATTCAATTGATGAAGTTAAGCAGTGCTGAGCACATTCAGTATTTAGATGGGGGTCTTCTTGGGAATACTGAGTACTGAAAGCTAACACTTACAATCTGAACTGTAATTTGGCTTTAAAAAACCTACAAAGATTTGATGAGCCATAAAGAAAAGATCTATCAATCCATGACTAAGGTATCATTCCAATTGAAGAACATTATCTGTGGTTTAACCTGAGAGTGATGGGCTGTTACCCAAGTAACACCTCTCTGGCTTTTAATGCAGATATGAAGAGTGAATTCGTTAGGTGCTCATCTGTGTGATTCCCCTATGGCCACACCTAGTCATAGGTCTGATGGTTTTGTTATCTAAAGAATATAGTTTGAAAATAATTTTTGTTCTATATAACAAAATTTTCTCATGAAATAATAGCCACATTCCAAGTGGAACAGTTCTAAGAAGCCAACTTGTCTACAAACATTTTGTTTATATCTTATAACTAAACATTACTTATCTGTATTTATGCTTCAGCAATTTTCAGCTGAAGTCATGGATCAATTTTTATTGTTCAAACATTGTAGTAACTAATTCAGTATCTGTCACTTCCCTGACATCAAGATGGTCAAACTTCAAATTTAAATTGTTTGTCTATTTAAAATTCTACATTTATTTAGAAAAAAATATTCAGTTTTAATACAAGGAGTTTCTTGCTCAATAGAAAATGCAGATGTCCTTTTAAATTCCATTTAAACTGTGTGTATGTATATTTTAATACAATGGAATACCAAAAATACTTCTGCAAGCCTAAAAATGCTTTTAAAATAATGAAATGTATTACCAAATGCTTTCTAAAAGTTCAATAAAATGTTAAAGTTATCTGCATAATTTTAAGGTTTAAAAAAATAATCTTTTTTTTCTAATTTTCAAATTTCAAATTTTGTTGCTCAGCACTGGGCAGAGGTTTTTGAGACTGAGTATGAGAATTATATATTATTCCAATGTTTATTTCAAACTCAGTGAAATATGTGTATGTCCTTACATTGCATTACACAAACATTCCTTTGAGGTATATCACAAGAACCATTGTACAGAACTCTTTTCTTGTTTAATTTTTTTTCATATATGATATCACTCAGAGATACAAGCAGTTAAAGTTGGATTAAGATCTGTATAAAAAATGATTCCATTTGAATTATGATGTTTGAAAGTGGATAGACATATAAGTATAAATATATCTAACTAATGTGTGTCGCATGAGTTCCAAATCAATTATATTTTCGAACATCATAAATGCAGCACTCAAAATACAGAGTGCGATGGATAAATTGTCACCATTTTATGTTTTGTTTTTATTTCATGCATATGTGTTTGTTTTTGATTTTGTCTACTGCACAATATAATAGACTTAGATGGGCACAATCTATGTGAAAAAACATCATGACAAATTTCACTTTGTCAGAAATTTGTAAACAGCATGCTGTACAGCTTAGAATTCACACTGGAATTTCCAATGCAAACATTTAAAAATGTTTGGGTGTGAATTTGAGGACAGTGCAGAGGATTCAGAAAGAGTTGGATGAGTTTAATGGTGATTACGAAGGTATAGAAACTTGGAAAACTCACTCTGATCAGAAAACAACTCCCTAATTTGTGGGTGAGGGCCTCAGACTCAACAAAGAGGCCAGCATCAAGTGTTTTGAGGAGGGGTCAAGAGAGTGGCTTCTGGAAGACTTCATGTCTGGCAACAGGACTTTGCACCATGCCACACAAACAGGAGAACCTAATTATGTCTGTCAGACAATTTCTGCAATCACATCATCCCTAGCTAACTCTCCAGTCTGCAACATCATTGATAATTATGTGTGGGGCACAGCTGAGGGAACGATCAACAAAACTCTTTGTAACACCAAAGACGAACTGAAGGAAAGGATTATGGTAGCATTCAAAAAGTTAAGCATGGAGACCATCCAGAAAAGTTGCAGAATATTCCAAAGTCATCAGGATGCTGTGGTTGAAGTCAATGGCAATTTTGTTGAATAAATTTACACTTTAGTATTTCAAGATATTTTTGTGTAATTTTCGTAAATATATCTGTTAAAATGAGATATCAGTGTTTGAGTTTTTGTGTAATTTAGATGACATTTTATCCATCACACCCTGTACAATAGAATTTCAGATATTGTATGAGATAGTAAAACTTATTTAGTATTATTTGTAGTGGTGAATCACAGCATTCCAAAAAAAAATACACAAAAGATTTTTACATTTTGAATTTCTTTCTCTTTCATTTAAAAAAAAGTTTCAAGTTCTTAAAAAAAAAAAAAAAAAAAAAAGAAAAAAAAAAACACCAAGCATATTTTTAAGTTTATTGAAATAATCCTTGAAGTTTGAGGAAAACTGTAAAAAAAGAATTTTTAAATTCTGAACAAATTGAAATATTTTTTTTGATTGAAAATTTCTAACCAATGATTTCAATTAGTTGACACATAATATGCATATATTTTCACACTGGAAATTACTGTTATCCATATGCAAGTTTCTCTAAATGAGATATGTACAAAAATAATAACTTTTTTCTTAAATCTGTATCATTTCCATGTTATATATGAGCAAAAAGTCCATCCTGTTTTCTAACGAATGATAGCAACACTGCAAATTACTTCTCTATTCTTTGTATATGACTCCCCTAATTTTTAGACAGGAGATAAGTAAAAAAAAAAAAATTGTTGTCAACCATCTTTTTTTTTGCTAGTAGATCAATCGAGACAACCAAACTTCCTTTTAATTCTCCAACAATGTTTTTCTTTCCTGGTTTTTTCTCTTTCCTCTATTCCTTTATGATGTTATTGTTGACTTCTGCTACAATCCCCTCAAGCTGAAAAACATTTGTTCTTTAACGTCAGATATTCTTCTTTGTTTAAACCCTTGCTCCAGGTTAAATTGGCCCAGAGGCATCAGACTGAGAGAGAAAAGGAAAAAAGTAAAAAAAATACATGCTGTAGTGATGACTAAACCTTCAGTGATGCCATCACACATGTCTGAGTTTTGTCAATATGTATACTATTGTGCATCTTGCTTGGAGGGCCAAATGAAGGAGACGATAAGAAAGAAAACAAAGTTTGCAAAAGATTCTTTTCATTTAAGTTTCACTGATTCTTGTCAAATGAATAGATCAGAGGACAAAGAATTTCTGTTTTTGTCTTTGATTTACATGTGATATTATTGTTAGATTTCAGATCTGTGCAAAAATCAAGTACAGACTGTAGCAGGTTAGAAACAAAAATGTCAGACGTGGTATATTTGAAGTGACTGGCTTATCTTTTATGTACAATGTCCTTTCAAGATTGTTATGGCTCTCCACAACTTCCTGTATTTTATAGCTACAAGCAAGTTTTCTCTTTTATTATTACATAACCTGTTCTGCTATCAGTTTACACAAACTCTTTAAGTATGTTACTCACTCTTTCTCCTTTTGCCTTGATATGTCTTGCAATTGTTAAATTCTCAAAGCACTATTACCTGATTATATTTCCTAACAATTTCAACTGTGTCTTATTCTATGTCCATGTGTCCTTTTTGCTTCTGTTTTCCTAAATACTTACATTCATAGTATTCTCAACATCCTACTGGAGAATTTCATTTGCCTCAAGTCTCTTCATCTGTGAGGAAATTGTCTCACATTCACTGATATAGCAATAATGATACTATATTACAGTTTAGCACTCTTTTCTTTCTAAAAAGATTTTCTTGTTTCTTAATAGTTTGTTTAGGTACTGAAAGGCATCTTTCACTGTTCTAATGTACCTTCAGATTTTGCTGTCACATATCATTTATTAAAACATTTTCCAGTTAAATATCTGTACTTGCTTGACTTTAACATATCCAATTTGTATTTTGCATGTTGAGATCTTCCTCTTGCTGACACTCATACATTCTGTCTTCTTGTAATTGATCATTAGCCCCTTTTTTCTCCAACTTTCCTTTTCTATCTTGTCTGGGACTTTCTGCAGTTTTCTGTTGCTAAAAGAGAAGAGAAGTTCCATAAATAAATAGAATAATCAAAAACAAGACAATCATAAATATTTACGAGAGGTAACAACAGTTTGGGCAAAAAAAAAGGAAATTTACACTTCTGAAAAGTATATCAATTTAAATATAGTTAACTTATGCCAACATGTTATCTAATTCAAATATGTGAAGAGTGGAAACTATAGGAATTTGTCTATATTCATTTTGTGTAATGACTTATTTGATACACTAATTGTTATAACTATGATCTGCTTTTCAAATGACTGCAATGGAGATTGTTAATGTTAATCCTTTGAATGATTGAACTCTCCATGCTTGACAAACAAATATTGTTGAATTACTCTGTCCTAGCTGCTACTTAAAATTGAGCTCACCTTTTTCAATAAAAAAAAAAAAAATTAATTTGCCTCTGAAATCTATACTGGGCAATTTCAAAGTTTTAATATTTTTTTTTTTATGACTTATGAACTTTTTGCAGGTTATTTGAAGACAGGCAACATTTTTAGATTGGATGAATTTTTGGGAAATATTAATGATTTATTGATACAAGTTGGGTAGAAAAGATAGATTCACACATTCTCCAAAGGGTATTTCCATGTAAGTGAATATGCCAAACCAGATTGGGATTAAATGTTATTATCCATTACACCACCTCCACATCCACAGTGAAAGTAGCTGGTATTCCCATGCGGTCACTGATAACTATTTACTCGAGTATCCAACACTACAATATATGACTAATAATAAATTAATAAACAATTATTAATACAAATGCAAAAAAGAAGCTTAGTTTCAAGTCTCACATGCCATACCTGAGGTTTCAATAATTGTGTCTTTCAAATCAATTTTTAGCTCTTCTGCTCCAAGCCTCTGTAATATGGTGACTATTGTCTTGTCAGTGTTTCTTGGTTTTCAAAAGACATTTCTCTTTATAGAGATTCTGTCAATAATCCAGTGAATTTTAAAATTACTACTTTAAATCAGAGGCCAACACTTGATCAAAATGAAGAGATGTTAATTGAATATTGACCAGAGTGAAAATATCTCATAGGACTCATCTTCATTCTACTGTGTACATTCATGATGTTTCCCTGTCCTCTGTAGTTCTTCATAAATTTGGTCACTTTGTTATCTCTCCTCAACCTTGTGCCACCATCCACTTACTCAAGCTTGCTAGGTAATACATTGCTTTCCCCTGTTTCTCTTGCCTTCAATCTTTTCTATGAGCAGCTTTTGTGACATCAATGAATACCTGTTATCACTTTCGTAATGCTCGATTAGAATGAGTATTATTTGAAGGCGTCTGATACTAGGATTGTTCAATGTCATACTATAAGCTGTATCTGCAATTACAAAGACTCTACTACAAAGTAGTACTTGCTCAAATAGTAATCTGTATAGTGATCTGAATAGAGAAATAGTATAGTGTATAGAGTAGAATGCAGATCTGTATATCATAGAGGATAGACTATAATAATAATCCAAATAGTAAAGAGGATAGACTAGAATGAAGATCAGTAGTTATCACAATAATTCCCATATATTTCCTCTATGGTCACATGATCTACTTAATCCAATAATGGGATCACCTGTGTTTGCTCACTGGCAGTCTATTTTCAAATTCAAGTGTTAGCAGCAACATTTTATTTCAATATAACAGTAGCAAATTTTCCAAGCCCTCCTGATGTGCCCTAGAAATTTTAACTTTCTTTCTGATGTTAAGTGTCCTTTTTGTTTTCATTTTCTCTAAAACTTTGTCATTTCTCAGAGGTTCAGTCCATTGACTTCTCAACATTTTACTTTGTCATTATAATGTCTTGCATTAATAGATAGTAATCATAAACTAGATAAACAAACATGTTGCGACAGTAAAATAACTACATTCTGACCACAGTAAATCATGCACTTAACACTTGCATTTCCATATATCTAATGCTGAGTCAACCACAAATGTATTCCATCTGATTAGTACAAAGAATGTCTATATCAACAGATGCTACTCAAAAGTTTGTTATTTGACATTTTTATACACCATATCCATCAGAATATAAGTGATCATGGCTTTCTTAGCCTTTGTAGCTTTATTTAATTTTTGTCTCTTTACTATCCATCTGTCATGGAGTTATTTCACAGTGGAGGCTTGTATTTGTACTAAATTGGTTCCAAATAGTTTGATGTACAAAACGTTACGAACTTGATATAATAGGTATTACACAGAGTAATCTTGTGGTCGCTGACTACTTTCGTATTTGACTTACGTTTCTCTTACAATTCCTACTTATATTAGGTGGAAGAGTCTATTAACTACAGAATAGGTGTGTTTTACCATAACACCATCCCAGTTCCTGTTCAGCCATTCATTTCATACAATTTCATTAGGTATGTCACTTGATGTTTCCTTCTACTTAGCTTGTCTCTGCTATGTCCTACAGACTACAGAAAATGGAAGAATTAAAATCTATCATGATTCAAATGTTGGAACAACAACAAAAAGTTCTGGAATTATTATTATTATTAAATAAAACTACAGAAGAAAGAATGTCAGATTTATTTACTCCATATGCTATCACCAATTCAATTAGTGATTTTTTTATACAATGAAGACAAAGGAATAACATGCCCAGCTTACAGAAGATATGAAGAAATTTTTAAAAGGATTGTTTGCAATGGTATGATCAAAAAAGTTCACTTATTATGAAGGAAACTGTCTTCTCTGAAAGTACAATGAATTTTATTTTACCAAAAGGAATATGTGAGATAAATTTTAACAAAACTATATTAATACTATTGAAAATTTCCAGTGATAGTAACTCATTATTCAATACACATTGGCAATGTCATGACTTAGTAAAGGGTGATAATGAACATTTTTTTTTACTTATGCTGGAGTGGTGAACCGGGAATGTGAGAAATTTGAATTAAGTGAAGTAACACTGGATTTATTCAAATACCTAATATTCATACAGGGCTTAACTGCTAATAAGGATGTGAAAATAAGAGCTAGGATACTTGATAAATTAAAGATGGATCCAAACTTAAGTCTCCAGAAAATAGCCAAAGCATTGTTAATCTTAAATTCAATTCTGCAAGGATTGAAGAAAAAGATATTTTACATGTACATAACATCCTAAATTTTAAAAAAGATTATAGATCTTTTCAATACCTAATTCTTGCCATGATTGTGGAGTCAAACATTTCAAAAGTAATTGTTTTTCAAGAACAAAAAATGCTATGAATGTAGAAAGATTAGACACAAAAGTACTCATTGCAAATTAAACAAATGGAAAAAAATAGAATGTATGTAAACGTGGTAAATACATTGCAAAAAGTCAAAAAAATTGAAGGAAAAAGTAACAACAAAAATTTGGTAAACGTGTCTTTAACTGAGCTAGAAACATCTTCAAAGAGGAAATTTGTTTTTGTTAAAATTAATAATGTAAAAATAAAAATAAAACTAAAACTGGATCACAATTATCAATGAACAGACATGGAGAAAAATGGGTAAACCAAGTTTAGCAACTTCTGAAAAAATTGATTGTGGAGTTATGGGGAAGAAATTGTACTTTATGGGTGAATTCACCTGCAACATTTCTTTTATTGGCAAACCTAAAAAACCTGTTGTGTTTGTATGAAAGAATACGGCTAATTTATTTGGAACAGATTGGATTGCATTGTTTGATCTATGGGACCTCCCAATTAACTTATTCTGCAACAAAATAAATATTGTTACCTCTAGCGCTAATATGGCAATCAAAAAATTAAAGAATTAAAAAAGAGTTTTCTAGAAGTCATCTCGGAACGTCTACGTACATGCACAAAAAAAATGTTCAATTTGAAGTAAGAGAATGTAACCCCAGTATTTAAACCTAAATGAGTGAACCTTTTGCGGCATTAGAACCTATTAATAAGGAATTAGACAGACTGGAAAAATTCGGAGTTATATCAAAAGTAAACTTTTCTGAATGGGCATCACCAAAAGTTTGCAAGAAAAAACAATTCCGTCTATGTGCTTATTTTTCAATTGAAAATTTCAAACAATATAACTACCCATTACCAAGTCCAGAGGAAATTTTTGCCCAATTAAATGGTGGTAAATTACTTTCTAAGTTGGATGTTTTTTAGACACTTACCTACAAGTACAAGCAGATAGAGAGGTCAAAGCTATTAAAAGTTAACACTCATAAAGGACTATATAAATTTAACCAACTTTCTTTCAGAATAAAGGTAGCACCAAGCATATTCCAACAGTTTAAGGATATGATGCTTGCCAGTTTGAATTGTGCACAAGCATATTTGGATGATATACTTATAAAAGTGAGACATGAAATCAGTATATGGAAGATGTAAAAAAAAGTATTTGAGAGAATTAAAGATTAGTTTTATCATCAGTGAAGAAAAATGTGAACTGTTTATGATCAGAGTTAAATATCTAGGACAAATTATCGATGCAAATGTAAGACAAGATCCGTCAAGGTTACACATAATAAAGGGCATGCCTGCCCCTACAAATCTAACAAAGCATTTTTAGGGTTTGCCAATTACTAACATGTAAAAAATACCAAACATGCATGAATTAAGGGAACCCTTGAATAACCTGCTAAACAAAGGAATTAGATGGGATTAAATGTCAAAGTGCTTTGTCACTTGCTCATTTTGACCCTCAATTAGAGATTGTAGTTGCAGCAGATACAAGTGAGTCAGGTATCAGTGGTGGTGACATTAATTATATATGAAGACAGAAAAATTAAACCAATCTCTCATGCTTCAAGATCATTAACAGCAGATGAAAAAAATTACAGCAAGATAGAAAAGGAAGCATTGGTCATCATATTTTCTAAAACCAATCCATAAATTTATACATGGTAGAGAATTCCCACTACAGACAGACCGTCTTTCATTGTTGTCCATATATGGATCAAAAGAGACTGCAGTGCTGAGCAACTATATTATTATACTATAATTATAAAATGGAGTTTCAACCATCCACAAAATTGAGTCATGCAGGTGGACTATCTAGGTTGATACCAAAATTCAGCAAACCACTAGACAACATCATAACTGCAGTGATAAGAACCAAAAACGAAATAAAGAATGTATTATACAATACAGGGAGAGAACTGCTTGTAACATTAAAGGAAATAAGAATAAAATCAGAACAAGACAACTTTATCATAAAAGTGAAGAAGCAAGTAAGATTTAAAGAAAAAAGGGAATATTACTGGAAGTAACTCTGCACCCTGATTACACTTTCCTTACTGATATCAGCTATACTGCTACACACATACATATATGTCAATGACATTTCAAAAGCTTATATATATATATATATATATATATATATATATATATTTATGTTGTGCATGAAGTTATAATAACTGTGAATTCTATATAACTTAGAAATTATACTGTCAAAAAATATTACTGCCAAATTTTCAGAAGTTATTTACTATGAGCCCCTTCATAAATTCCAAAGAAAACTCAGTAATATTATTGGTCACTTTCCTACCACTATAAAATTGCACCTCTGTGCCTTTTCTATAAATAACTTCATGGTAATTGCTTGGAAGAGTTTATCATTATAGTACCTAGACATTTTGAATTTAAGCATCAAGATCTCATCAATTTACTGTTGATCTGGCTAGATGTAACCATACATTCTATGCTAACAGTTTCTTTTCTTGCACTTCTCGCATGTGGAACTTCCTTCCATCTCCATGCTTTCCAGCCAATTTTAATCTGCAAGAATTTAAATGCAATGTTTATTTTTATCTTCTATCCTCCTTATTACTCTTTCTTCCTCCTACCCATTATGAATGTTCCTAATTCTTTCATAACCTGTAATCCCTTCTGTCTTAATGGCTTTACTGCCTTGCATTGAATTGTAGTTTTTAATTATCATCATTTTTTGTTATAGGAAATTCAAATAAATAAGGAATATATATAATGTATAGGTTTTTATATTTACAATATGCCATGTTTTATTGTTTTAGTCACTGTTTTCCCAATATCATTTTTGGGTAAAGTTTAAAGTTAATACTTATCTGACAAATATAACATTTGGATTTCAGCTTATATATATATATATATATATATATTTAGAAAAACTTGATTTTTGCTGTGAAATTTTATTATTCATTTTGAAGGGCATTCATCATATTATATATATATATATATGTTATGCTCTTGTTATTCGATCAAGCACTATAGTAGCTGCTGCTGCTGCTATTAACACATCACTCTTCATTAATGAATTGACCCCTTTTGCTGCTGGTGTTTGTATACATCCATATATAATATGTTAAAATTTTTCTTCCTCTGCTGTGCACTGATAGCTTAGGTGTAGGATCTCTGACTGATGCCAAATCGGTCGGATTTCGATCCTAGCTTGATGTTATCGGATGTCTACTCACACTGATAACCTGTGATACAGTGAAACAGGCATGTATGTGGATGACTATATATATATATATATATATATATATATATATTATTTTGTATGTACAGTACTTAGTGGAAAGCACTTAGTATCATTGATAGATCTAACATATTCAGTTGTATGGATATGAGTTTGTGACCTTGGGTTTCACACTTTTGCAAATATCAGACAATGTTTCCAATGTCAGTAATCGTTGCCCTACATGGAAACATATGGCATTCAGACATTGTCTGATGATTGCAAATGCATGAAACACAGAGTTGCAAACTCATACCCATACAAGTGAAAATATATATATATATATATATATATATATATATATATATATATATATATTGTTATTGATTTTTATTTTACACCAGACATACACGTATTGCCATGGGTCATAAGAAAAATATTATCAAAAAATTGAAGAAAATTTAAAGTGCTTTATTGATGGGAACACTATGTGGAAATTGCAAAAAGTCTTGATTAAAGATCAGGGAACAATAAAAACCATTTTGTAGACAATACTAAGACAATAACAAGAACATAAAGCTTAAAAAACATCAGAAAATAAAATTTTGGAATAATTAAAAAGGTAGTAAGCAGGAAAAGTGGATTGACCAGCAAGAAAATATTTAAAGAAGCAGTTGTTTAAAATGATGAAATAAAAAAAATGTAGAATATTAAGAAAATTGGACAAAGACATGAGACAAAGACTAAAGTGTTGCATTTTAAGTAAACATCACAAAAATAAATTCATGTAATTTCATCTGAGATGTACATGAAAGCTAATTTCTTAAAAGTAATTTGTACTAATGAACTTTATGATACATTAGAGATAATGGGATGGACCCTGATGGCTGTGTGAGAAATGGTATTCCTTATTAAAATTGTTAAACAAAACAACTTCGAAGACCAAAGGGTATTAGTGCAGAAAACTTTTGAAGGCAGTAAAATTATTGATCTCATCAAAGATGACGATGGTGTCAAGAAAAATGAAAAGAATTATCATAAATTCTTTGAATGGCATTTTTAAGTGTTACAAATAGCTTAAAGCAAAAGAATATGCTCATACAAGACAATGCTTTTTAATATTCTTCAATTTTGTCTGTTGCCCATCCTGGCAAAAAAGATTTCAGAAACACCAAATTAACAGTGGGTGGCCTACAACCTTTCCTCATATTGGTAATGATAATGGCAGTAGTAACTGTTTCCCTGCAAGGAAACATTTGGCATTCATTGACAGAGCTGCTGGTACTATTGTCGGTTGAAATTTATAAAATCATTCTCTTAAAAAAAATTTTCAGAAAAATAGCTTTCTCAAGTCAAGTAGCTGTTATCACTCTTTTAACAACACTTTTTTCCTTCCTAAACTTTATTTTATTTGAAGTAGTGTGGAATGTTAACATGTTGATTATATAATTATTTTCTCTTTGTGTTATATGTGCTTTCCATTTTAGTTGTTGCTTTCAGTTATAATAATAATTTATTTAGGTTTATGGCTTTTGGTGTTAATAAAGTATATTCAGGGTGCGATGGATAAATTGTCATCTAAATTATGCAAAAATGAAAATAACACTTACATCTCATTTTAACAGATATATTTACCAAAATTATACAAAAATATCTTGAAATACTAAAGAATAAAATGATTCAATAAAATAGCCATTGGCTTTAGTCACGGACTCCAGACAACTTTGAAATCTCCTGCAACTCTTCTGGATGGTCTCCTTGTTTAATTTTATGAATACTGCCATAATCCTTTCCTTCAGTTCATCTTTGGTGTTACAAGGAGTTTTGTTGGTTTCTCCATCAACTAAGCCCCACAAATAATAATCAAGGGAGTTGCAGTCTTGGGAGTTAGTTGACCAGATATAAGGCGTGATGGGGTGGCGGAAATTGTCTGACAGCCATGACTGCATTCTCCTGTTGGTGTGGCATGATGCAGTGTCTTATTGCCAGACATAGGGTCTTCCAGCAGCCACACTCTTGATCCAGGACAGCACTACCTCCTCAAGGCATTTGATGAGATGTCACTGTTGAATTTGAGGCCATCATAATAAATTCAGGAGTTATTTTCTTATCAGAGTGAGTTTTCTGAGCAGCCATACCTTCCTAATCACCATTTGACTCTTCTAACTCTTTCTGAATTCTCTGCACTGTCCTTAGATATTTATGATACTTGTGTGTAAGTGGATATAATGAACCCAACTTGAATTGGAACTCTTTTCTCTGATTAACAATTCTGAGCCATTATCTCTTATCCCACCCACACATCCAAGCTTACAGCACATTGTCTCCACAAGTGGTCACCCATTACCTGTACTGACATGACAAGGCTCAATGTTGCATAATATTGGTGATTATATGAGAATCAATGTTTCAAAGTGATATGAGAAGTACATGAAAACAGATTTTCAACAGTAATTTTATTGACAAATTTTCTATGAACTAAGATAAATTTTGAATGTTTTTTGATAGGGATAGATATTAAGAGTTGAAATGTACATAACATATTGCTAGTATAGGTATATTCTGATGATTTCATCAACGTCTATAGATTAAGAGTAATTCTACTAGGAAAACATTGATTTTCATAATAAAATCTGATTTAGTATATATGTGTATTTATGTGAAAGATTTCTTAGAGGTGACCCTGACGTTAATAAAAAAAATATTAATGTTTTAAAATATCTTTAGAAGTCAGTGCAATATATACAAAAAAAAATATTTAATCGAGAATTTTCTCAGGAAAAGTACTTAATCATTTGAGTGCAAAAGCTGATCATTATTAAATCTACATTTTATTGGCAGAATGTATTCTAGATTTTTCCATGTGGATTGTTTTTATATATTATTGCCAAAGAAATGCCAAAAAAAAACCATAGAAACAGACATGCACTTAGCTATTCTGGAGCCGGTGTTAACTCTGAAATCATCAAGTGTACAGGAGATACAAGTGAAATGAATTAGAAGGAAAAAAAAAAGATTGTTGATGAGGAGAAGTTTGATAGAAAAAGAAAACCATAAGACAAGAGAGTTAATCTATGTGGAATAAAGAGAAGGTAAAAATAATTCATAAATGTATTATGTAAAAAGAATCCCTTTAGAACATGATATAGAAATATAAGTAAGTGTGATAAAAACATAAAGTTGATTGGAAGGAATTGGCAAATACAGAAGAATGTCAGAAAGAAAAATAAAAGAACATGGTTTTGAGAAAAGCATGGATAATTCTTTTATGCAGAAAAGAAATTGATAAAAACAGAACTGAATAAGAAACTGGCAAGTTCTGAGAGGCTTTGTTTATAAAAACACAAGACTTGATTGAGTCTGTTAAGAGAAAATGAAAATTAAATAGAAACTCTATGACTACATAAAAGTAGGTACAATTGATGGTCATGTAAATAGATTTATTCCAAATATTTTCAGTCTTCAAATTAGTGTATTTCCGAATAAAACATGTTCAGTTGCTGGATAGATTGAACACACACACAGACACACTACTAGATTTTCTCTTGGGTAAAACCTTGTTGTAGCATACCTACGTCCCCATTCACATAAATACAGTAATAAATACTGTATGTTAGTCTGCTGTTGAAGATTCAATGTGGAAGTCACTTGACTCACTTTTAGCCATTGACTACTACTTCTACACACCGCTAGCAAATCTTATACATGTTGTTCTTGTCCTAAGTATTATCGTTCATTACTAACTCTAGGTTACAACAAACCTTCATATTGTATCTGCTCTTGACCTTAACAGTCGATCATGAAATTATTTTCACTCTATATATGAAAATATTTGATAGCATGATTGTTTTCTGGCTGTAAACCAGATGCTAGAATATTATAAATGTAGAGGAATAATATAGTATAATAAAATCTATCTAGACATTATGCATATTTCCCTGATGCAAACTTCCATCAATATTTATACCATCAATTATTAGCAATTATAATCACAGAAAGGGAAATCAGCAAGCAAAAATTCAAATTCTAAGCCAGTTGTGTACACTTTTACACTGACACCCATGAGAAAAGTATGTGTCTGTCATTTCCTTTCCTTTCCATTTCATGTCACAACAGACTTCAGTCATTCAGAAACTATCATATAGGTAGAAAATGAATAACTACTGACACCAAGGTTTAAGCATGACACTCTAGACTTATAAATCTGTGTTTTCCACCAGGTGTATAAACAGTGGTGTCAGGCTACTGACTGCAGTGACTATTGAGTGGACCTATCCAGTTGAATTAGTGTGAATTACTGTGCATTGATGATTTGGGTTTTGATTTAGGATTTACCAGACGTTAAGCTGAGCCGCTCTACTAACAAGTTATCACTGAAATGGTTAATTATCATTGTTTGACTTTTAATTCTTTGTTCTTGTTTAGTATTTATTTGCATTTGTAATTAAATACTGTTTTATTTTAACATTGAAGTTTTGCATTAAACTTAATTATTAACAGCCACCATACATCACAAAAGAAACCTACCCTACTTCATAGACTGTATCAACAAAAAATGCTTTCTTTTTCTTAGTAGTTATACAAGAAGGACAGATTTAGTTGCATCAGTTCTAGGAGGGAGAGTTCAGGAAAACAAATGCCTACATGTTGACATCGACTCTTGCCACATATGGTCTTAGCCTGTTTATGGGATCTGGTTGTATTGATGATTTTAAATACCTGAAACCCTCTGCTGACTTTTGTGCCATTTTGGCCTTATATCCAAAACCTACACAAAGGCAACCCATCACTGTTACAACACCAATGAGGTATTCTGGCCAATCACTGGCAATCATGGCTTCAGTTTCCCCTGCATTCTGTAACACTTCTCTTATAGGCTTAATAGCAGGGCAGACTGAACTCTCTAGGCTTTGAGTGGCAATCAGTCAAGGAGAAAAACAACTTTGAATTAATACCATGGAGAAAGCAATCAAAAACTCCCACACTAACTTTCCAAAGAATTAATAGGAAATTCACAAATAATAAAGAAAAAGAATACTTGCAGAGAGGTCATGATCTGCTATCCTTTGAAAGGAGTGAGCATTTAAAAATTTTACTTTTGCTTTTTAGTTACAAATTCCTCAGTTCTTTTTCTTAACAGCTTGATGCAAAATTGCTATCATACTCTTAGATTGTTACATAAATTTGTTTTTTATAATTTATTTTAATGCTTATGATTTATTGAGTTTCCTGATGAATCATTCAATAGTGTATTCCTCTTCATTGTTTATAACCTCCTCCTAATGATCTGCTGTTTAATGCCTCGATGATGAAAAATTCATTAAGCTACATTTTAAGCTCCACGTAATTGTTTAAGAAAACAGCCCTTAAATTATTAGAAATCAACCAAAATATGTGGTAGTCTGAAGAGGTTAAATCAGAATATGGTAGGTGTGACAGAACTTCACAAACAAGCACTTTCTTTGTATCCAGGAGTAGCTTAAACTGGCAGCAATGGAGTCACCATTTGATTCTCTCAGTCAATGTGTGTGGCACCCATGGGCGGTGCTTCTAAATCTTACCTATTAAGTTAAGATCACAAGTGACAGTAATATGAAAATTTGCCATCTTCTGAATCAATTCCCAAATGGTCTGGTATGGTTCTTCATTAATCAGCACATGTTGGCGGTTCTCATCAAACTGAACAGGTTGGCCAGAATGCAGATAGTCTTTGAATTCAAACTTCCCCCTACTTGAAATGGGGAAACTATTTCTGTGCCATTCTCTCAGTAATGAAGTCATCTCCATACACAGCACAAATGTCTCAAGCAGCATTGGTAACTTTGTGACCTCGATTAAAAGCTAATAGATGATGATATTGAACATGCTCATTCATTTCTACTTGGCATTCCATCTGAAAGCAATGTCTAATCTCAAATAAAATTTCAATAACATTAAACAAGTTTCACAGGATAACCAGAGTTACTAAGAAACAAAAAATGCATATATTTAGACTATTGTCCTAGTCTTTGGTGTTGTTATCACAATGTTTTGGCCATTGTGCTCTGTAGCCTTCTTCAGGTGTATATTGATCTGGTTAACCTACAGGGAATTCTGAACTAAACTCTTTATTTAATATCTAGTGATAAACTTATTGTGGGATGCTTGCATCTTTTGGGTAGAAATATGTCTCCTGGAATAGTTATCCTGCAACAGTTATTGGTTACAAGTCCAATTAAAAACAAGTAACATGAAACAGTATAAAGCAAATAACTATGTATGTATTTACAAAAGGAATTACATGTGCCAAAAGGAAAAATACATTAAACTAGCTATAATAAGAATATGCTTGTGTGTGTGTAACAAGCATGTGTGAGTGAATACAAAACGTCAAGAGAGAAAACAATGAACATGATCCATTGGGGAAACTTTTGTCTCATGTGCAACTATATCATACAGCCAGAGTTGAAAGGCTGTAAAAGAGGGAATCGGGTGATAAATGTACACCATTATATAGGCTTAAGGAGGGCCCTCTAGAGACAGTATTTTAGTAAAGTCAAGCAGGATAACCCACGGACTGTTCTTGTTCTGCTATTCATGTCTAAGGATATCATCTAGTTCTTATTTGATTTTGTACTGTTCAGTTATTGGTTGATAACTGCTCAACTCAGGGATTGATATCACAACCACTATGTCACCAAATTCACAAACCAATGTGGTGGGACAATTTGCTGTAGCATACTTAGAACCTTAAATGTAACCTAGCTGCAGATTAGATTGCATCTGATGCTGATGTCTGTCATGTGTTGACTAATGTTACTCTGCCCATGTTTTGATTGCTTCTACTGCAGTTGAGGACTTGCTGACATTTGTCTTTCTTGCAAAAAATCCTTCAAAAGATTATTCTTTGTGTTCAGTCATTGAACATCAGAAAAAAAATGAACAAATATATGTAACAACCTAATATGTTAATGAGATCTTTCTCAACTGTATGTGTAGCTAGTTGTATGTTTGAGAAAAAATGTCAGATTCAAAAGAAATTTAGATTTTACATTAGAGAAAAGCATATCAGTGTTGACAAAATTTGTCTTTTTCTCTTTCCACTCAACAGAGAAAATATCATGCTAGACAATGACAAATGATTTTATTTGAAAATCCAAAATTAAGTAAATTTGGTCATATTCAGAACAGTTAACATCATCTTAGTTCAGTGTCCTGGGTATGACAATAAACTACATCTGGCAGTAAGGACTCTGATCAGGAGGTTTTGAGGAGCATAGAATCACCTCTTAATTGCTGTTGTTCCCAAGTACACATTAACTCAGGGTGGTAGCATCAATGGGCAAATAGTTAACACCCAAACTGGTATCAGTGTGAAAGGGTACACAGCTGGTTCAGAATTTGAATTTTGCTTGCTGATTTCCCTTTCTGTGCTTATAATTGTTAATAATCAATGGTATAAATATTGATGGAAGTTTGCATCAAAGAAATATGCAAAATGTCTAGATTGATTTTATTATAATATATTATTCCTCCATATTTATAATATGTGCATGCATTTCTGGAATTATTCTAGCATCTGGTGAAAGTGTAAAAATACTAGTAATACATTTGTTAAAACAAATATCATAAAACAAATTAAACCAAACCATTTCAGTCTGCAAAGAAGGAATTTACATGAAACAAAACTCCTCCACTGCATTTGAGAAAAAAAAAATTATTTTTTATGAATTACTGGAACCATTGAGTAAATGTTATTTTACAATGCTTCGATGAAGAATCGGCTTGTTTGGAAATCTCATTAGAAAAGATTTTTTAAGTAATTTTGCAGCTTGACCATGTCTATCTTGATGTTACAAATGTGATTAAGCAAATCTTCATGGAGCTAACATGTGAAATTCCTGTACAGGCAGCAAACTCTCCAGAATTAATTTCCCCAATATTCCTTGTTGTTTTAATGGTTCTAACAATTTCAAGATATCAAAGATTTCATCAAATCAAAATCAGTTCTTGGCAAGAATGTTTTCAAGTGGAACTTACATCTCACCAATGGAATATAAAGTGACTGCTGGTGATTTGCTACAGTGGGCATGGTATGGTAGATCTTAGCCCTGAAGGTTAGAACAGGTGAAACTAAGGAATGTAGTTCATCTGAACTTTTGCCATTTAAATTACAGTGTTTGTAAGTGGAAATATATATATAAATACAAATATTTATAACAGTTATGGTGACCTATCTACATTAGAATGAACTCTTCTTCCTTCATAAATACTAACCTGCAAGACTTTCTAAGCAGGCAGTCAGGACGCAGTGTAACCTGACAGTTCGGACGGGACACTTCTATCTGCTAACTAATACCACTCTTATTTTGTATATATGTTCTGCTATTTCAATACACTTGTTCATCCTACCTTCTTCTTTCTGTGTCTTTCTTTCTGGCCACAGGGATAACTAATCCATGTTTATTGAGTTCCAAATCAATCATATTTTCAAACATCAATGCAGCATTGAATATAAATTAGAATCTCGGATATTTTATGAGATAGTAGAAATTATTTAGTATTATTTGTAGTGATGGATCACAGCATTTACAAAAAACTCAAAAAATTTTCATGTTTTGAATTTCTTCCTCTGTCATTTAAAAAAATTCAAATTCTTTGAAAAAAAAATGCCAAGTATATTTTCAAGTTTATTTTCTTACAAATGAACAATTTGAATTGTATGAAGAAAGCTGTGTCGTAAAAAGAACTGTTAAATTGTTATCAAATTGAAGTTTTATTTTGACTGTGAATTTGGAAACAATTCATAACCAATTATTTCAATTAGCCTGACACATTACATGCAAATATTTACAAATCAGAAATTGCTGTTATCCATCTACAAGTTTTTCTGAATAATGGTGACATAATGAACTGTATAACAAAATTGAGACAGAGCAAAGTTATTTATCAGAGCATATTTATATAAATTTACTTAAAAGATTAGAAATGTAGTGTTGAGAGCTGTATAATTTGTTTTCTGCTTTAAGTTTTCTATAAAAGAGTGTCACTTGAGAATGTGGATAGTCGTAACACTCCAAAACTTTCTATTCTTTGTATTTCTTAGGAATATTTGTCTTTTTATTATCACATCCACAATCCATTCTTCTATCTCTTTACACAAACTCATTAAGTAGTTTCCATTGTTCATATTGTTATTGATTTGTCCTTTGAGCATCAAATTTTCCTAACCTTTTTTCCTCATTATGTAGCCTATAAATTTTAATTATATCTTCCTGATTCTAAATACAAGGTCTCTTTTTGTTTTCGTTTCCCTTAAAACTTAATTGCTACTCAAATGTACCATCTATGATATTTTCAACATCCTTCTCAAGAACCACATCTCTGTTGCATCGTCTTCTCTTCATCAGTGAAGAAGTTTTCTAGCATTCCATGCCATATACGAACATTGATATTATATAGCAGTTTAGCACTCTTTTCTTGGTTTCTAATGAAACTTTACTTTTTCTTAAAACTTGTTTTCGCTGTGGAAGTTATCTTCTGCTATTCCAATGAACATTTGGATTATGGTGTCATATTTTTCATTATCTGTTGAAACACTTGATAGATATCTAAACTTCTGTACTTGGCTGATTTAGACATTTTCCATTCAAGGCAGAAAATTAATATCTCCAAAAACATTCTCCTTGCTTTTAGAACAAAAAGATAAGGTGACAGTATAATATACAATGGAAAAAGAATTTGGAATCTGAAGGCAAAAACAAGAAAGGATGTAAAAGAATTAACAGAGGGGAAAAGGTAATAGGAATATTAGCCATTTCCTCATTCAGTATTCATTGACTGAGTAGCCAGAACAGTTGACAATTGAAATATATAAAATCTTTCTCTTAAACAATTTTTCATGAAAATAGGTTTCTCATGTCCAGTAGCTGTTATCAGTCTTTCCAGTATTGCTGGAAGATTATTCCTAACCTTTTGTTTGAAGTAGTGTAGAATGTCAGCATTTTGATTATGTCATTATTTTCTCTTTGAGTTACTTGTGATGCCCATTTTAGTTGTGGCTACTGTTGCTGAAAGTCCACAAGAGATTTCTATAATTTGTTATAGTTCTTTGTGATTCTGTTGCACTCATCCACAAGGTTAAAAATGGAATGGTCCTCCCCAAGACCTATTGGTTGCATTTTCTCAAAGCCCAATTTTAACCATTGACCTGAGGAAGCTGTTGTAGACAACAAACTGTTTAGATATTTTTGAATGGGTTTGGTGCCATGAATGATATTTATATGATAGCCTTGATTGGAAACAATGCTATTTAAGATCATGACCCAAGTTTTTTTGTTTAAGGTTTCAGTGTTGGGTAAAACTACCTTTAGCATGAACTATTCTGTGTTTAATTTCTTATCTCCTGTGTTAAATTTGTTGTATTTGAAGTCTTTCGTATTTATTAAATCTACATCTTGAATTTTTAGGATGCATTCAAGGGAGGTGCCATCACTACTTCTATTCCAATTCCAGATCATATTTTCTTTTTTGGAAAGTTTAAATAGTAGACAAATAAAAAGAACAAAATTAAGTTAATATCTACAAGCAGAAGGATATGAAATGTTTAAACAAAGGAAAATTGAATGAAAACTGCTGAAAATAAATAAAGAGAAATGTTGGATAAGCAATGAGGAAGCAAAAAGAAACAATTATAAATAAGAGATGAATGAAAATTAGAAAAAAAAGCAAAGAAAAAAGACAAAAATATAAGAATAAAAAGTGAAAGAAAAATGGAATAAAGTAACACATTTAATTTAATAAAAAACAGAGAGACCATCAACTTGTATTGATTTTTAGGTTTACATCTTTCAACAGTTTTGAGAAGGATTAAAACATCTCAGGGAGAAAATGAAAAGGTAATTGAAGTTCAAAAGGAAATGGGAAATTGGAAGCTTCCTGCATGATTCTCACTATAAGTCTCTTGCCTACTTTCAGTATTGATATTATTTGCATACAGATTAATGACCTCCTCATTGTTGTTATTCTTAGAAAGTTCCTGTTGATATAGGTAACCATCTAGAAACTTCAAACTGAACCATTTATTCAATCAACAGTGGCAGACTGTTCTCATTCTGGAGACCATATCTTATTCAGTAACCAGAATCCACTAGACTATTGTGAGTTCAGTCCCTAAACTATTGTAATGGAGACTTAGACTCAGGGGAAACAAGGTTAGCAGAACTAGAAAGAACAAGAAGAGATCTCCCTAGAAATAAACAGTGCAATGATAGTGTTGTAATGGAATGTATACTGACTATATCAGTAGCTATATATAGTGAGCACAGGATATACTGGGGGGTGCTTGTTTTGGGAATTACTAGCCTGCCACTTGATTCCCTGTCCTTCAGTAGTGTATTCTCTTTTACAATAAATCTCTCTTCTTTCATCTACATGCGTGTTGCTGTTCCTTCACTCGAGTACCACCTTTGTCTGTTTGTAACTTCTTTAAGGATGCAACAGATAGCAATTGAATGTCATAGATTCAATAAAGTATTCAGTTAAAATTCCTTGAAGACTAACCAGAACAAGAGAAAGCTAAAGAAGGATGGAAGGTACAACAGTCAAAACATTTTGATAATAACTACAAAGATGAGAACATTAATAAGAATAATTCTTCTTTCCACAAATTTGGACTGAACTAAGTTTAAATATACAATTTTCTAAGTTATTCATTATCAAGCAATGTAAAGTTTGACTAGTGAGGTGCTCAGTACTGACCATTGAATATATAAAAAATAATACATATTTGCTTCTTTTCCATCGTGAAATTATTTCACAGGTCACGAGATGTTTATTCTTATTCCTTTAGGCTTGTCAACTACTTATGTGTGATGCATAGATGCTACTAAGTCAATAAATGAATACAATAATAATTTTTTTTTAAATTAAATAATTATTTTAATTATTATATAATTAAAAATAAAATATAAAAATGAACTACAACAAAATGTAAAGTGTCACTAATATTGGACCAAAAATTATGCAATAAATACTGAAAAATTACTAGTTTTGAAAACAGGAAATGAAAGTAAAAAGCAAAATGGCTTCCTTATATTTGATTGAAAAAACAATTGTAGGAGATGAATTCAGATTTCTCCTGGGAAAACTAACAGAGGATGAACAGAAAAGAATTTAGAAAAAGCAGAGATATAGTAATTTGAAATAACATAATGATTGTCTTTGCTAAAAATAATAAAGAGGTTGAAAAATGAACTATTTTCTACAAATGGATTTATACAAAGTGAAATTTTTATTATGCAACAAGTAAGAATGGAATATATTGGTTTATGTTAAGTAGCTGGAAATCGGGTGAATAAGTGACTATATATAGTATATGAAAGAATTTATCTTTTGCTAGATAACAAGCAGCAGATAATAGTTAATCAAAGACAAAGTCAGTATTCAGTGACATGGGAAATTAATTTAAAATTTACTCTAGGATTCAACAAGATATAAGATGGTGATTGATATTGCATTTAAATTTTGGAAGATTGTTGTGATCAGGGAAGCAAGTAAATGGGATGGAATTCAAGAGTGCAAGAAAAGAAACTGTTGGAGTAGAAGTGGTGGTTACATTTAACTATTTCAACAGTAAAAGGTGGGACCTAGATGCCAATCTGGTAGCACATTTAAATTCGTGTAAGTTGGTGCACCTCCCACAAATGTTATAACCTCTTGTGAAAAACCTTTGAGATATGTAAGGTAATATTTCTCATGATGTTACTACCATTGAGCACTTAACATTATGCATGACAGCAATTAAAACATCAGCAGTGGACTGAGGTGAGTGAAACCCATATTATTTGTCACTTAGGTGGTTGTTTTTGAAGAGCGGAGCAATAGACTTAAAGTTATTTCATCATTGAGGTTGATAGGGTGGTGTCGTAATGAATGTTAACCAACATTGTTAAAAACAGTTCAAGAAAAACTGACAACTTCTAAAAACTGAGGGATCCTTTCTCTTTCAGGCAGCAGTTAAACTTTGCCAAGACTGAGGATAATACAGGGATGTTATCTTGATCAGCAGTTGATGAAACTGGAAACTTGAGATAGTGCTTGTTCTATATGAGAGAGGTGGAGAAGCAATGTTTATAGCGTTGTCAGATGAAGATGAAATAACCTTAGGGCCATTAATAATAGTGGGCATAAATGATTTACCTTTTAATATCATGTCAGTCATTTTTCAGAAATTACAGGAACCAAATTTTCTATCAGTTTTAGTTTTGACTGACTGCATAGCTAATCTATGCACTGATGAGTGGACTAATAGTTCTTTTTGGTATATATGAATACTAGGTGAGGGATTATCAGGCAGGATAACATCAATACTCTCATGAAGATGATAGATCATATAGAAAAAGTACAGATTATGAACTAAATTTACTCAAATGTATTTAGCTGGAATCCAGGATTTTCATAAGAAGAGAGTCTACCACATGGGAACCTATATTGTCCATGGGCATCGTTATTTAGAGGGTCATGTTTGGAAATTAAATAGGAGTAGCTGGAGATTGCAAATATCTTGCATTGGAATAGATATGCTGAAACCCGTTTCAGAATGAAAGATTAAATCAGGTTTGACCTGTAGAAGATGAAGTTAAACCTCAAGAAAGTTGGAATGCAGACTCCATATATTGATGCAGGAGATGGAAAAAATATGGATTTATATTTGTTTTAGAATAACTGGATTTGATTTGTCTGTTTGATTTAGGTACTGACATGATGTTTCTTAGCAGTAAAGATTCTTGTAATTTAAATGTCAACAATTTCTTTGCTTACAAAGAAGCAGTTTACAACAGAAATAAAAAGAATAAAGAAATAGTATCAATAACAAATGGCTTTGGGAATCAAACTGAACCCATCCTAAATGAGCTTGAATCAATTGATCTAAATCAGATAAAAAAATACAGAAAGGAAAAAAATAATGTGGCAAGGAAATATTGCAATTGTAATTCAGTTGTTTTTAATTAATCAATGGGAAAAAAAAACTTTGTCAGTAATTCAATTGTTCAATGTAAAACCTGATTTTTTCTGATTGTGTACTAATCGGAATATATTATTTAATTACTTACTGAAAATAAAATAGCATTTTCGTAAAGCAGAAATGCCTCCAGCAGACATGAAAAGCAAACTGTTTATTTGGCTGCCAAAAGACCATCCTATCCAAGCAAAATGAAAAAAGGAAAGTTAGACAAAGAAATGCTAGGGTGTGCCTGTAAGAGAATTAAAAAAGAAAAAAAAAAAAGATACCTACCAGGCAGGACTTGATTAGGGTGAACTGATTCCCAATAAATAAATATTTAAAAATTATAAATCCTGATTTGTCTTCTCCTATGCCAAACTATTCTATCACATTAGATATAAAAAATTTAATTTCTTGACTTTGAAATTTTAATGCCATGACATAGAACTAATACCGCAAGCCATTTTCAGTTTCAAAAAATTCACTCATTCACAAAAGATAAAAGAATTTACATTTTCTCCTTTTGCAGTGTATTATCAACTTAATCCCTTCCCCAGCATAGATGTGTATATATGTTTTTACCAAAAGTGTCTTTATTCAGACACAGACAAATAGACACATCCAAAACATAACAGTCAAAAACCAGTTACAAATGTCTTTATACAACAATCTTAATTCTTTTTTTCTACCCTTCTGATATTGAAATGAGTCCAATTGTTAATTTATACATCTGGCAGAGTGGTTAACTACCATTTGGATACTTCAAGGTGTCTTAGTTATTAAAAACAAATAAAAATATTCATCTGAAAATGAAACATTTTTCCCAAAATAATTGGCAGGGACATAAAAATCAGTAAATTATTCTTTATCTATGTGCAGTGGCCCTTCTGAACATTGACGATCATGACTTTTCACAATTTCCTTTTCCTTGTAGCTGTTTATCTTTTTACTATCTCTACTAATCCCTGTTCTACCAACCATTTGCACAAGCTTGTTAGATAATTAAACTGCGTTTTTTTTTTCTGTTCTCTCTCTTTCTGAGGTTCAGTATAAGTTTTCTTTTTGTTTCCATTTTCTCTAAAACTTCATTGTTTCTCACATGTTCAGCCCATAATACATTCACACCATCCTTCTGTAGAACCATATTTCTGTTGATTGAAGTTTTTTCTTCATCTGTGATGAAATGATTTGGCATTCACTGCTATTTAGGATGACTGATATTATATAACAATTAAGTACTCTTTTTCTTTGTTTCTAATGACATTTTCCTGTTTCTTAATACTTAGCTTGTCATCAAACATCTCTAGAAAATTGCAAACATGCTATGTTGACTGCATAGCAGCATATGAACAGATCAATAGAGACTTACTTTTCACATCCATTAGAAATCACCTTCCAAGCTCTGAATCCACTGAACACATTGATCTAATCAAGGAACTAAATTGGTCCACAAAATCTTGCATGTCTGGCAAGGACCTCAAAATAGAAAAATTACAGACCTCATCAAAGAGAAAATGGGAGCCCAAGTCTATTTAATCATTTTCTAAATAATGCCCAGTGCATTTATAAATATAGATGTGAACTGA
Organism: Acanthosepion pharaonis; assembly: GCA_903632075.3. NCBI lineage: Eukaryota > Metazoa > Mollusca > Cephalopoda > Sepiida > Sepiidae > Acanthosepion > Acanthosepion pharaonis. The sequence goes on from CAHIKZ030004067.1 coordinate 794,518, forward strand.
TCCTTTAAGTATTCCATACCTTATCCTAAACAAATCTACTAATGAAAGACAATGATCCTGCTTTCTCTCATCCTGGGTATGATGTTAAACTGCATCTAACAGCAAGGAGGTTTTGAGGAGCGTGGAACCACCTCTTAATTGCTGGTGTTCCCAGGTCCACCTTGATCAGGGATGGTAGCACCTGTTAGGGTCCCAGCTATAGGCAAATAGTGAACTCCCAGTTTTTTCCAGACCTTATCCACTTCCTGGGTATGACGATAAACTACATCCGCGTTCTGGGTATGACAATAAAATACGGCCAACAGCAAGGCCTCTGATAATGTTTTTGAAAAAATAATGTTGCCAGCTATACGTTTAATAGTACTATATATTTAATATATATATATATATATACATGTGTGTGTGTTTGTGTAAATATATATATATAACTTGATTTGGCATTAAATGACCTACAATGGTTGATATGCCATAAAACCCAACCAACCAACCTGCTTTCTCTCCCAAGACTAATGTATTGACATAAATATTCATAGTATGGGTAAGAATGATCTTGAAAAAGTACATCCTCTACAAAATATTTGTAGAAATTAGACTTGAAGATAAATTTTTCCAAAACAGAAACTATGGTGATTTTCTAAGATGTGGCACAAGGCAAAAAGTACAACACACCCAGTGAAGATTGAATTCAATACTCAGTTGTAATTGTACTAGCAAGACAAGCTTGCTAACAATTACATTATGTTGAAGTGTCTTAAAAGAAACAGAACTTATCATGTGGAATTGGAATGAAAGCAGTGATGGCACCTACTCTGAATGCATCGGGTAAATACTAAACACTTGTAACACTTTGATGTATGGATCACTTATAAAAAATTTGGGATAGGAGAAAATGAAAATGAACAGAGAATAGGCTGTGCTAGAGATAGTCTCACCCAACGCAGCAAATTGCTATAAAACCAAAAAATTAACCTGAAAACATGTCATGTTCTTAAATAGCTTTGTTTCAGATTGAAACTTTCATAGAGAAGTCATGCATGCTACCAAATCCATTCAAAAATATTTAAAATGTCAGCAAACTCTTTCCCAAATGAATGAGAAGTCATGCATGCTACCAAATCCATTCAAAAATATTTAAAATGTCAGCAAACTCTTTCCTAAATGAATGCTTAAAAATGACTTTGAGGGAGTAAAGATTATGGGTCTAGGTGATGATCATTCTTTTTTGAACCTTGTGGATTTGTGCTTACAAAGAATGGTACCAAATAACAGAAGCCCTATCACTTGAGGTCTTTCAGCAACAGCAGTCACATTTAAAATCGATATATATAACCAGAGAAGAAAATAATGACATAATTAAGATGTTGATATTCCACAATACTTCAAACAAAAGGTCAGGAAGGAAACCTCCAATCAATATTGGAATGAGCAATAATAATGGACTTGAGAAAATTATTTTCATAATTTTTTTTAATAAAAGTTTCATAAATTTCAACCAACAGTGGCACAGCTGGTTTGCTCAATAAATGCTGAATGTTTCCTTATAAGGAAACAGCTAATTGTTGTAACTTAGGGAAGGTTACTGAATAGAATAATCACAGGAAAGGCTGGTAATGAATGATAATACTTATGACAAGAACAACACATATAAGATTCGCCAGCAGCACATAGAAGTAGTAGTCAACTGCTAGAAATGAGTCAAGTGAATTCCATAATGAATCTCCAAATGCAGACCAACATAGAGTATTTATGTGAATGGGGACATACCCATTATTGTCAATAGGTATGCTACAACACTAATATTACCATTACTATTTCCTTTTATCTCTATTCTTTCTATGATTGTTCATTCATTTCATTCTTGTGAAATACAAACTGAACTATTTTAAAATTTTCTGTCTACAGTCAGTTTTAAAAATAATGTTTCTTTCAGAAATTTTTCCAATATTTTAAGTCATAATCTTTTTTTCCAATTTTCAGAAAACCTTTACTTTTTCTTTTTTTTTAAATAGCTAAAAAAAATAATAATAGAGGTTTTGAGTTTAAAAAAAGAAAGTGTAATTTCCATAAAATATCATTGAAAAACTCTCCAAAACTGGAAAAGTCACTTTTAATTGAATGGTTACAAAAGTGAGCCATAACAATAAACTCTTTTATGTTTTTGTTTATTTGCCCAGTTTCTTGTTTTTGTTTTGTTAGCCACCCAGTCCTTCAGTTTTAGTCTCAACTGCTTTGAAAACTTTTTCAATTATGGACTCCAATATCCAACAGTTTTACATTTGCTTTCTTTGTAAATGTATTCTGAATAACTGTCAAGCTTGCTTACAAATCAAATCACCCAATTTCTTTTACCTGTCACCAAATCAGAAGAGAACTTTAAAATTTTATTTCCTTAGGTATTCTGATGCAAGTTTTCACTTTAGAATTTTCTTCTTTCTTTTTCAACCTCTTGAGCGTGGTTTGCATTTTTTTTGTTGTATACATCTATTGTCTATAATGGATAATTAACTTTACAGAGGCAATTTCTCTGCCTCTCATTATAGGATCATGCATACAAGGAGATTTATACACTACTGGATATGATGACAAATGCTTATATATATATATATATATACATACATGTACCAACAAAGTGGTATGTGTATGTTTATGCATATTCTGTAATTCTATAAATATATGAGTAGACATACTAAGACAATTTTTTTTATACTAATACACTTGTAATGTACATATATCAATACTATTAAAAACATAAAGTGTACATATCTATATACATATTCAAAAAGGAAGGCAGACACAAAATTATTTAAATTTGTCTGTGTGTATGTACATACATACACACACATATATATATATATATATATATATATATATATTTGTTGCCTATTTACTCTTAAGTTGGTAAATATTCATGCAGAAGCAAAGGAATAGACTGAACTATATGAAATATGAAGCAAGCATATACACACAAATTCCTGTAGTATATGGAAAGTGGCTATGAACAAGAATATATAATCCCCTGCAATTTTGAATATTTATATATACAAGGATAAATATTTATGTGTCATACAAAAACAAAGTACATACTTTAAAAAAATAAATTAAATACCCAGACAGACAGACACACACACATATATATATATGTAAAAGCTTATGAGAAAATATTCTGAGCGAAGAGGATTAATTTCATTAAAAAGAGAAAATAGAATGATGCTTGCAGAAACATTCTTCATGGCTAGGTTGTAAAGCACACTGGATCAAATGATGGTTTCCCCTACAAAGGGGGATACAGATTTGATCCCTGCTGGTGAACACCTCTTTTTACCAAGATTTCTCAAATGCGAAGACCAATAGAAATAATACAGACTGTTTAATCTATTTATCTATAAAATTTTGTGACTTCTATTAATCCATCCATCACACCCTCTAAAATAGCCATACATTGACCAATCAAAGCCAAATGTTGGAAAGAAATTCAAACCAGTAATTGGGTACAAAGTACAGTATTATTTTTTTTTTAATATAACTTTACGTAGGCTGCCTAGACATACTGAAATCAGTTGTTTTTGAGGGAAAACAATTTTATTTTTTATTTTCCTAACTTTACAGACACCAGTTTTTTTTGGTTTTTTAAACAAAGATCTAGTTTCCAGTTTGTCCTGCATTTATGAGAACTATAAACAAATCACAAGGCCAAATGCTGCAAAAAGATGGAATTTGGCTCCAGAAAGAAATATTTATGCATGGCCAGTTGTATGTTGCATGCTAAGAATTTATTCTTCACTGTTAAAAAGGAAATTTTCTTAAAAGATATTGTTTACAATGGGGTCCTATGAAATTAATTTAAATTAAAGAAATTATTAAACTGTGAAGTAGGGTTTTTTTTTTAAGTATTTTTCCAAACAAATCAGCTTATTCAAATTTCATTGATTGGTTTTCAAAATTGAAAGAAATGTAACATTTGTAAATCTCAACAAAAAAATGTTAGCAATAGCTTCAACAATACTAAATACTGTGATGATTTCACCACACATCATGTTACAAACAAATTCAAGGAAATAAAAATAGGGTGTCTATTTCAAATATGAAGTATCCACTATAACAACATTTGAAGTAATCAAAAAAAAAAAAAATATATATATATATATATATATATATATATAACATTGGTGCATGTATACCAGTAGTTTCAGATTTAGATATGTGTATAGTGCATTTACTAGTCAATGCTCTTTTATAAACATTGTACTAACAGGATGTGAATGATCATGACTCTCTATCTTCCTGTGTCTTTGTTACACTAAGTAACTTTTGTCTCTTTGCCTTTGTTCAGCTATCCATTGACTGAAATTTAAGTAGTTTATTCCCTCTATTCTTCCCTTCATTATTCTCTGTGAGTGTTAAATTCCCTGAGCCTTCTTTTTTATTATGTATCTAAAAAATCAGCTATCTGTAGCAAGTTCCTTGTCATGACAGTTCTCCTTAAAGATTTGTCATTACTTTCAAGTTCTGTCCATGGTATTCTCAGCATCCATTAGTAGAAAAGGTCACTGTAAATTCAATTCTCTACCTTATTTGTGAAGTAATTCAATGCACTCTTTTCTTTGTTTCTGATAACATTTTCCTATCTCTTAATACATCGCTTAGTTTCTAAAAGCCATCTTTCTCTATTCTAATGTGACATCTCCATCACCTTAGCTTCATTTTGACATCTCCAGTACATAGAACACGAACTGTCTCTTTCACTGGCAACCATGCATTGTCTTATATCTTGCTTTCCTCCACTATCCAAGAGTTCTCTAAGGTTTTTGAATATCGCATCACATGGTGTTCTTTACTTCAGGCCAAGTGATAGTGTAAATGTTGGCCAGAAGTGGAAGCCTATATCAAATCTTGTTTTTCACTTGGAGCAAAAATGTTTTAGTTTTACTTTGAAGTAGTTTTCTGCTGTAGTCGGTTTAAGAAATTCAAAGGAAAAAGTAGAGATTAAGAACATAATTAATTTGGCTCAAAAGCCTACTCCTCTTTATCCTGGTATATTTTTTCTAAGTTCATATTGTAATTGATATATAATTTGGCAGATCTTTAGATCCATCACCTCCCACTCTATTTACAAGGGTGTACAAAATTTTATTTGCATTTTAATCTTTGAATTAATTAGTTATCCATCTTAAAACTGTTTTAATGAAAAACATGAAATATAGCAAGTCCAAAGGAAATAAAATAAATCTTATACTTACTTAAATTAAATATGCTAAAGTTATTCCCAGTATAAAACATTGTGGAGAGCCATGATCACCCCCATACTGAAGTGATATGGAATATAAAGGAAAGAAGGAAAGAATTATCAGTCTGAAAAGTGGAATTAAATTCCCACTTAATTTGTTGTATGCACTTTCTTACAAATGGTGTTTGGAAAAGGCATGGATCTGTTTATTCTCTCCCTAACTATAGGTTAAATAGCAAGGTAGACGGGGCTCACTAACCTTGGCTGGAGGTCATTCTAGGAGATGGACTACTCTTAATTAAAAATCATGGCGAAGGAAATGGAAAATGTCACAACCTTGTCCAAGACATAAGGAGAGGGAAGCTGTTGAGAGCCATGATCGCCTATTTCTTTTGATGAGACATGGAATTATACAAAAATAATTTGACCATACATTGAAATATTAGTAATAAAATCAATTACAATGTGAGTTTCTTAATCAAATATTAAGATCCACTGCTGTTTTTCATCCTTTAGGAACAAGAAAATAGGTGCCTTGGTGTAGAGTAATGGCCAGCAAGCTCATCTAGTTAACAATTAATACTGAGCAGTGGCTTCAATCCTCATTGGGTGCCTCATGATTGTAGTCTTGTACCAAACAAAACTTAGCTTAGTAAACAATTACAGCTGTTATACTATGCATGATTAAAATATAAAGGATAGATATTTTATATATCACAATTCTTATATGCTTGTAAAATCTGCACATCACTGAAGAAATAATGAACAGCTTTTGATGAATGAACTCTTGAGAATTACTTGGGAATTCATTTAAAAGTAAATGCAATTTTTTTTATCGATTTTCTAGTTTCAATACCCACTTTGCTGCGTCTGTCGGCTTTTTTTTTTTTTTTTTTCAGACAATTTGGCTATTTTCTCTGATTGGAGTATTTGAATAATGTTACACACTCAGCACCTGATGAGACATTTCTTTCTTTTTTTTTTTTTTTTTTGACAAGCAATCAAAGGCTGCAAACTATTTATGAGAGACATGTCACAACACAAACTGATGTCAGGTCTACAAGTATACCAGATGAAAAGAATTATGCCCTTTGATGTTTCAATTAGAGCATTTCATACCATGACGTCAAAAAGTGGTGTCATACCTATATTAATAATTCTACTTTACAGCACTATGTTTTTATATAACCTGTCCTGATATTTTCAAATGAGTGACACTAAGAGTTCATTTAAGGCATTGCTAGAGACTTCAGCAATCAATGTAAAACTGTATCATAAATCATGTCAAGTCTTCAGAATATTAAGTAATTTCTGTGTGCACAGGATAACAATTGTTAATATGCATAAATATCTTTGCATCTTTTTGATGAAACACTTAATAAAAAAGGAATTTTCTGCTCATAAACACAATTAACTACAACCACAAATTAACTGTTCTCTGCATATTAAAATAATATTGAATACAAGGAACAACCAAAGATTAATATTCAATTTATTACAGTGAGTAAGATCTAATTAAAAGCAAAACATTCTGATGTATATACAAAAGGAAATTACAATCAAAAGAAAAGAAAGTAGTGCCTGTATTTCTAGCTTAACTTTGTCGCGGATAAAAATTAAACAACTTTGGTCATTACTATTTTAAGGGCAGAAGCACTTAAATGTGCCTGAAAGTTTCACACTGTAATGAAAGAGAAATAAAAATAAATAATAAGGAAGAAATCAAAATATCGCCATCTTTAAAAATAGATGTATATTCAAAATCACCAGCCCACAAAGTCATAGTTCAGCCAACCAATCAGAAATCTTTCATAACAAGGATATAAACCATTAGCCAATGATAATCAAAGTGGCTGTATAGATATGTATATAACCATGTTAAAATAGGATCTTGATCAATGAACTGAGTGACAGCACTTCACCAATCAAAAAACTTATATAATGCCTAATGGTTAAATCCACTTTGGCAAGAAGGGAGACAAGCTACTGCCACTTCTTAGAATACATCCATTAAGATGAGGAACAGGAACCAAATATCTTTAGAAATTTGCTAGACAAGGATGGTGAGTTTGTAGGGATATTATTATAAATAAATAAAAATAAAATAATAATAATAATGAAAACAATAACATAAAAACTTTGTTTAAAATAAATTAAATAAAAAATAAATAAAAATAATAAAATACTCCCAGCATGCAACAAAAACTGTTCCTGCCAGAAATACAGACATCCCACGAAAAGACATTAAATGCAATCTATTCGCCACAAACCTTGGTACAGGCAATGGTAATATCATGGATTAAATTTCTCCCTTTTATCACTTATACCATAAAACAAACATAATCTAAAAAAAATACACACACACCAATCACACAAGAAAAAGATAAATAAATTGTATGAAATTAACCTACAATTTATCATGCTTTTACTGTTATTTCTGCATGTCAAGTATGTTTTTATCTCTTTGAACACAAGGCTAATTTTCTGCTGCTATGATGTCAGTGACTTCCACAAGAGTCAGCATAGTTAACAAACCAGGTGGAAAATCAACCAAAGCAAGAATCAATAAATAAATGTTGTCCATTCTCTGATGCTGCGGCCATTACAACATAACCAAAGCTGCAATAGAACATTTTCATTACCAGCTGGCAACTTGAGAAGGCTATACCATTCTGCTACATGTAAGAAAATACACCCTTCTCTTGATCATCTTTTGATCAATGGTGTTTTTGTTTAGATACATATATATGTATTTACTTCTTCCCAGACTCTCTCTCTCAAATGCATCAAGACTTTTACACTTGAACTCTGTATATGTAAACTTTTATTTTGTAACACACTGTGGATTTTCTTTTGATCATTACACCCAAACCAAATATAGTGATATATGGTGGAAATAGATGTTGTCATAAGATAACCTTCTCAAATACTCCATAACTGATAACTGTGGTACCACAATGGCACACGTACAGTCTGGAAGCACCTAAATTCATCATCAATTCAATATCATTCTTTTTCGGTAATCAATTTAACCTAAGTGAGTTAAAGAAACTTATTTTCAATGACTGGAACATTTTTTTTTTCACAGTGGTCATGAATTACTAATATTTTATTTAATTTGAGAAAGATTTCTTTTTTTTTTTTTTATCTATTGATATAATACTACAGATATCCCTAAAATATTCTAAATATATACTGATGATTTTGTATTCATTTAAAATTTTTCTATATTTTCAATCTCTGTATTGAAATATAAATTTCAGCAATAAAATTTTTAATATTTTTATTAAACAGAATTATTCCAGTTTCTAGAAATAAATTATTTTACCATTGTTTTCAAATCTTTACAGTAGCTCAAGTGTTATTCCAAACTCATGGCATCTGGATTCCTCATCTGCATTTTCATCAACATTTCATCATTTTAGATGATTTTTTTTAAATGTCGTTTTATTTCAGTCCATAGGGGACATGATTCTCCTCAGATTTCTTTTCTTTATTATCTGAAAATTTCAATCACTTCTTGGAAAAGATAATAGAATGGTTTCCTGTTGACTTCTCCAGATTTTTGAATTCAGAATTGTTCTTCTCTTAGGCTGAATGCCACCCAAAGTTAGAGAACCCAGTCTACACTTTAATTTATAGGAAAATAAATGGATTCATGCCTTTTCAATGTTATTATTGCAAACTGTGTAACAAACTAGGCTAGAACTTCAACTGAATCTGCTGATTCCACTTTCCACACTGAGAACTGTTTCACTACTTGTATATCACTTGAATGGTTTACAAACATGAAGTATTGAAAACTTCTTACTTGTACATGCTAAATTTTTGAAGTGCATCAATCAATCTATACAAGTGGTAATTGTGATTCATTTGAATTGTGAGTAAATTTTAAAATTATTTAAATCTTATGAAACAAAATGTTAGGAAAACTATAATGGAAAATGATAAAAGATACTTTCATATTTTTACATCAGGAAGCCATATTATAATTTTAAATTCAGACTGACTTTTCCTTTCTTATTCAAAATAGTAAATCATGTAGAATATCTCAGACTATTATTTTAATAAATTTGTCAATGAAACTGATATTCTAAACTCAGGCTGATCATGTTTTATTTTATGAATGAAAAGATATGAAAATTCAAATATCACCTTATTTGAAATAATTTTTTCCTTAACATTTATTATAACTGATTGATATGTACTACTGGGTTAGAACAAAATTTCTTACTGTTTTTTTAAATGAATTTCAAAGTCAATATATAGATAGATATATATTTTTACAGAGATTTCAACTGCATCTGTGCCATTTTGTGCCATTATTTTTCACCATAGTTGAGACAACTTCTTGATTCAGTCCTTTGAGAATTTTCTGTGTTATGAACCTCTCTAAGCAGTTGTCACAGGCTTCCAGAGAAGTGGAAAGCTTCCTGTTATGAAAATTTTATAGGGATTGAATTCGGTTTTAATACAAGGTCAGTTAAGTCCATCCCAGTTCAAGCTCTACCAATTTTTACAAGGTTTGCTGCCTTTCATTGGTCCAGTTGAAAACACTAATTCTCAGAACTTAATGTCTGATTTTGTAGAAGGCACTTCCAGTCCCAACAGATAGACTGCATCATCTTTTTCAGATTCACGTCAGATTTTGGAGTAATTAACACAAGCTCATTTCACTTTTCCTAGGACCTTTGTCAATTCACATTGTTGTAAACAAATAATTTTTCAACAATTGTCTTTTTTTGTTTTGTTTTTTTATGAAAATGAATTGTTTTTCTTAAAAAGTAGGAAGTTAGGAATGCAGATAGAAATGAGGATCATAATTTTTTTTTTCTGTTAAATCACGATAGAACTAAATATTGTCTTGATTCAAATGTCCAAGAATTTTCAAATGGTTTACAATATTCATATGAGATATGCAAAAAATCTTGTCAATGTTCCATATCACACAACCTGAATCATTTTTAATCAACATTCGATTTTGGTCATCAGCATTCAACCCAGTAATACATATCAATCAATTATAATAAATGTTAAGTAAAAAATTATTTCAAATAAATTAAGTGATGATATTTGAATTTTCATATCTTTGCATTGATAAAGTAAAATATGATGAACATGAGTTTAGAATATTGCACCATCTCCATAAATGGCACCTATCTTTTTTGTTGTTTGTATAGCTTTTTTCCTTTCTAGAAATAAAACAGCATGAAATGATGAAAATACATTTTCCTCCATTTCACTTTAAACTTTAGCACTCTGCATTGTTAATATCACTTCTCTATCCACTGCATTCTTTTTCAAAGCCTCTCAATTGCAGTATCCTTATTGTTAATTTCACTCACACTTGTTCTATGTTGCCATAGCTGGATATGACAACACAACTATGAAATTCAAACACACTATTATTCAGGGATCAAAGTCACATTCAGTGGCAGGAAAAACTTTCTGTACAGCAAATGACGTCACATGCAGAATGATGAAGGTTAAACAACAAAAGCATTTAAATATGCAATACACACAGGAATCATATAGAAAGACTAGCTGAATGCCACCTTTCAGCCTATGAATTCGCAACTGCCACTTGTTGCAAAAAAAAAAAAGCAACAAACTCTTGTTCCAACCTAATACAAATGAAACTGAAAATAACATGGTTTCACAATAATATTATAGATGGAGCTGTATCAGAATCAATGCTGCGATTGTGAGTTGTTTTGCATTGAATCTTTTCAGTGAACTTTTAACTTTATTTTAGCCTATCTATATTTAATACCAATTTTATATATAAAAGATGATTTATGAAATGTGTACATTTCAAATCTTTCATCTGCATTTTCCTTGTTAGAGAGAGAGAGAGACAACTTTTTCCACTACTCAAATAGCAGTCAATTTATAGCTCTTTTACATTTAAATACAGAAACAAACAACAGAATATTGACTGTGGGCAACTTAGATTAAATCTTGATACCAACACTGATGAACAGATACTTGCACTACTTCCTATTTTATATGCCATACGCTTTTAGAACATGAGCGATTATGGCTCTCCCCAACTTCCTATTTTTTGTTGCTTTAAGTAACTCTTACCCTATACTACCACTTGCACAACATCTAAAATTGTTACAAAACGAAAACATTAACCTGAAAACTTGTGTCATGTTCTTAAACAGCCTTGTTTCAAATCTAGAATTTCATATGGACATCATGGATACCAACAAACCCATTCTGTATACAACTGCTTTCTAAGATCAGTGGTTAAAAATGGTTTTGAGCAAGTGAAGTTTTGGCAAAGACCACACTTCTCTGAACCTCTTAGATTGGCGATAAAGAATCATAAAGAACTGTTTCAGATAAAAGAAATCGTTTCACTTTCATCAGCAGCAATGGCTAAAAGGGACATTACATGTAACTCAAAGAGAAAATAATGACATAATAAAGATGTTGACATTTCACACTACTTAAAATAAAAGGTTAGGAAGGAAACTCCTATTAATATTGAGAAGAGCAATAACAGCTACTGGACTTGAGAAATTTATTTTCCCAAAAAATTGTTTTAAGAGAAAGATTTTATAAATTTCAACCAAGCTGCTTGGTCATTTAATGCTGAATGTTTCTGGTAAAGAAAGCAGCAAACATTGCCATTACCAAACCATATGTTCACACAAACTCATCAGGTAAGTTACACACTGTATCCTCCGACTTTAAAAAGTATGTTCTATGAGTCATTCATTATCCAAGATTTCTTTTCACCTCTTGTAGCAGAGAAATTTCAGCTGTCTCTTTCTGACTGTTAACAGCAGTTTTCTTGTAGTTCCTATTCTCTTTAAATGTGTTTCATAACTCGCATCTCCTGTCCATTCTATTCTCAGCCATTAATCTATAAACTACATTGGTATTGCTTGAAGTCTATTATTCCTTTGTGAGGAATTGGTCCAGAATTCCTTGTTATATAGGAATTTGGATATTATGTAAGTTCACCACACTTTTCTTTGTTTTTAGTAAAATTTGCCTAATTTCCTAATATTTTGCTTAGTTTCTGAAATGAATTTTTCTGTTCCATTGTGATTTTCGATTCAGTTGTCTCTTTCTGATTGTGTCTACCAGTTTCCTTGTTATTACTATTTACCTTAAAAGTTTCCTCATATGCTCAGTCTATAGTAGATTCAGCATTTCTTAGAACTCCATCTCTTTTCCTTCAAGACTCTTCTTTATTTTTAAGGAAATTCTGATATATTCAATACTTACCGTATAAATATCAACATGATTAATTAAAGCACAGGTTACCGGTGTAGTCATGGTAATGAGTGAAAATAGTGTAAAAATATGTGCGTTTTCCAGTGTGACCATACAATCTTTTAGTATGCTAACATGTGTCTATCAGCAGAGATTTAGAAATTTACTCATCTATATGCTTTGGTATTTTCTTTCATTCACCATGTCCCTTCAGAATGTGACCTATCATGGCAATCCTTATCCAACTTCCTATCTTTTGTAGCTCCTGGTAAGGTTTGTCTTTTTACCATTACTTCCAGCTCCTGTTCTGCCATCCATTTACACAAACTTCAATGCTTTTCTCTGTGCCTCTCCCCTTCATTATGTCCTGTGTGTATCAAATTTTCTAAGCCCTCTTTCTTCATTCTGTCTTTTAGATATTTTAACTTTCTCTAAGTATAAGTATCCTTTTATTTTCCATTTTCTTTTAAACTTCCCTGTTACTGATATGTACAATACATTCCCAGTATCCTTCTGTAGAACCATATTTCTGTTGCATTAAGTCTCTCTATTGTCTCTGATGAGATTGTCCAGCATTCACTGCCATATACAAGGACATATGTTGCATAACAGTTCAGCACCCTTATCTTCATAATGAAATTTTTGTTGCTTAATACTTTGCTTAGCTTTTGGAAGACATGTTTTGCTATTCCAATGTTCCTTCACATTTCGTTGTCATATTTTCCGGCCTCTCTTAAAACACTTCCCAGATATCTAAATTTTCATATTCGTTTTATTTTGGTATCTCTAATTCATATTTTACATTTTGGGCTTTTTGTCTTGGTGAAAACCAAACATTCTGTTTTCTTTCTCATTGTGAATTGAGAGGCAAGTGAGTGAACTCAATTTAGAGGAATGTTTTTTGAACACATCTAAAAGAAAATAGTTTTCAAATGAACAATCTATACTTTAAAAAACTTTATGAACAAAATGGGATAAATATTTTCCAGCCATTTTTTAAAAAGTTAAAGTTAAATCTTAGTGATTTTATTCTAACAATGGCCTAGTCATTACAAGGCACAATACATACAAAAGAAAAAAAATATGTTGTTCTTTTTATATTTGTCATCTTAAGCATGTGTCTGTTTAACTTAAAGGTGAATTTGTCCCCGATCACATGTGAAAAAAAAATATTACTTTAGTCTGATGAAGTCCTTTTTGAAGACAAAACAATTTTCCCACTTGCTCATTCACTTGCTTAAATTTATAATAATTTATTTGCTGACATTTAGGTGTGTGTGTGTGTGTGTGTGTGTAGTGTTGCTACCTGGAATGGGAAGTTGGAGAGCAGAGTTCAAATTCCAGCTGAGTTCATTACATTCACTTCAATCCTAACACGACAAAATTAATATGTCATGATTTTAATTGAGAAACAGATACTCTATAGCCAGCATATTATTTTACTTTATAATTCTAGGAAATCTACATGATTTGTGTCTATACTAAAACATCATTGGAAAGGTCCTGCACAGTTTTTAGCTAAAAAGCCTGTAAACTAATTTTACTTAATTTGAATGAATTTAAATAAACCAAGGTAAATACATATAGCATACTCAATCAGATATTGTTAAATAGAATTATGTATGATAAAAATAAATCTGATGTATAATGCTATAAAAATAGTATATTCTTTTAGGTAAATATATTCTTTGGATCTTGTATCAGAAGTTTAAAATAACTACACTGCACTTCTTTAAAAAAAATAAAAATTAAAAATTAAAAAAGATATTATTATATTTTTAAAGTAAAAAAATAAAATTACTGTAATTACAGTTTATTTCCTTTTATTTTACAGTCTTTCTTCAGGTTCATCAAAATGTTCAAATTTGGATTCACCTGTCCACAATACATTTTGCTAAATTATGAATATTTTGTATGAGAAACATTATATTTTATTTTCGCCATAAACTCTTTAGTAGACTTTTTGAGATTGCCAAGTTTTAATTTAGGTCCAGAGAATCCTGAAAAAGATTTGATTTTGCAAAGACAAGCTATACAACATGGTTTGCTTATAAATGGGAAAAAAATTAATCTTTCAACCCTACAACAATCCAAAAGGCTCTTTTAAATTAAGTTAAAATTATCTTAAGTCAAAAAAAGGAACAAAATTTTAGAAACTATGACTTAGCTGCCTCAATCTCCTGACCTCTCTCTCCCATTGAACAGGGTGAATTGGATAAGAAGGTGCGCATTTTCAGTGCTTAAAAAATGCTTTGGAAGGTCTTCCATTTATGTTTCTTTTTTTTTTCTTTTTTTGAAAACTGTTGGAAAGATTGCCAAGAATTTGTAAATTTGTAATTAAGGTAGGTTCTGGCTTTATTGACACAAACAAAATATGATGTTGTTGTATGATAATTCTTTCTAGTTAAGTGCTTATTTTGTCAGAATAAAAGTAAATACACCATAGTTACTGAAATTTTATCTTGTACTTTAAAAAATATAAAAATCTCATTTTATGGTGTTTTTAAATGAAAAGCAAAAATACCTCAAACTTTGTATATCAACTGAAAGAATATAATTAGATTTGCTTTGTCTGTATAGGAAATGAGTCCAAAGTAAGCGTGAATTAAAGAGATCAATAACTGTATTAAAAACAAATAATGATTTATTTCCTAATAGGTGGATCTTTAGAATGCTGATCAATGTCTTCAATAAATAGTGAGCAGATTCAGCTTGAAGGGTTTAGTCTTCATTAAATATATTTGAAGTATATTAAAAATAATGACATTGTCATAGAAAATGAAAGCACTTAGATTTTGTTTCAGCATTTTATTGAGTGGTCACTTTTGGTGCACACTTACTTCACTAAAATTCCTGGATTGAAAGTACCAATTTATCTCAGATAATTTGCTCTATCAATTTTCATATAACACAGACATCACTCTTCTCTTCCAATGTATCAGATTTTATTACACAAGTCATTATTTTCAAACTAAAATTGCTATTATTCAGCCAATGTTGTTAAAACTACAATATATACTTTATATAATAAATATACCATTGTACTGTGGTTGATAATATCGTTTTTATTAGATCTACCTAAAATAGACAAAACAGGCATTCCAATACAACCCATCATATAATAAATTAGTATGCAATTTGCAAGTCGAGAATACTAGAATCAAGCAGACACATAAGTTTAAATATCTGGGAAGTGTTTTGACACAGTATGGCAAGTGCAACACTGAGATCTATAGATGTATTGGGATGGCCAAGGACTCATTCCAAAAGCTGGGCAGAGTATTGTAAGACAGGAGGATTTCTTTGGTAACAAAGAAAAGAATACTAAACTGTTACATGACATCTTTCTTTTTTTATGGTAGTGAATGTTGGATGATTTCCTCAAAGATGAAGAAGAGAATTGAGACAACGGAGATGTAGTTCTACAGAAAGATGCTAAGGATATCATGGACTGAGCGTGTGAACAATGATGAGGTCTTAGAGAGGTTGCAAACAAGGAGAAGGTTTATACTTAATATTAGGAAGAGGCAGCTGAAGTTTCTGGGACACATAAGGAGGGCCTGGAGAATCTGATACTCACAGGTCAAGTAGAGGCAAAGAGAGACAAGGGCAAACAACATGTGACATACCTGGTGGATGACAGAGAATGGTCTGAGGGAGGAAGCAGATAGAGGTAACTTGTTGAGGGCTGCAAGGAATAGAGGGAGGTGGAGAGCCATAATCACCTATGACCTGTAAGGACATGGCACATAAAAAAGAAAGAAAGAAAAAGTACAAACTGGTGAAAGCCATAACAAAAAATTTAACACCACTCCTTGGAAGAATTAGATATTAAAAATTCAGGCAACCTGATTAAACTCACAAACTGTATTAAATAAGAGACACCCACATCACTTGAGGACTTTCTAAGTTCTCTTCAATAGTGGAAAGAGCAATAAGAGCTCCTGAAAAATTGTTCCAGAGAAAGATTTTGTAAATCTTAACTGACAATAGTCATGGCTGCCAAGGAAACAGCTAATATTACCATTACATCACTTGTCACACTCATTGCGATATTTACAACCCCTGTGTTCATAGCATTTTGACCTATGCTGATAAATCTTGGGTTATGTGTGCTGAGAACAAGTTATATCTAGTGGGTAATGATTGTTCTATGATTAGGTTGGTATCATGTATCAGATCTGCTGACAGCATGTTCTCATTGGTTCAATATTTGGATATCCTTTTTCTAGATTTGTTTCTGATTGCTCAAAGATTATCATGGTGTAGATATTACAACAAAAAAAATAATTATTGAAGCAATGTACTGAGGTAATTCATGGCAGAGGATAGCCAAAAAAAAAAACTGAAGTGAATGTGTCAACAATTGAAAAAGATTGAAGCTGAGAGAAGGTATATCTCTAGAGAGACACCTCTAAAGAAGTACTGCGAAGTTGGATTCCAACACCTTCAACATTTGTACCAAAGGAAAGACAATGAGTGAGCCAATAGTATATTTATTGATATTTCATTTTAACCACTTTTCATAATTTAATGTAAGGATTGTTATCAGCCATGAGAAAGATATAACATCAAAAGAGAAATAAAAAGATTATTAACTGATGTGAATTTTAACTTTGGAAATTGTGAAGAATTTTACAAAGATCACAAAATGAAAAAGAAAACAAACCTGAAAGTCAAATTGTCATGGGTACCAGAATTCATTAATGGTGGTGACAATCTTAATGACATAAAATATGAAGATGTCACCATGTTGATAGTAGACTCAGAAAGGAAATGACAAGAAATCCTACGAAATGTTGTGAAGGAAGGTTAGAAGAAAGGACAACATCAATTGAAAGTTGACGGAATGTATGGTTGTTAACAAAAGGAACAGCTCAACATGCAAATTGCAAATTATAGATCAAAACAAGTACAAAAATTTAAATATCTAAGAAACAACAAAGGATGGAAAATGTGAAACTGGAGTTTGAAGGTGCATTGTGATAGCAAAATATGCCTTCTAAAAGCTAAACAAAGTATTAAGGAAGAAAAAAATTTCATTAGAAACAAAGAAAAGATTACTGAATTTTTATGTAATAACAGGCCTTCTATATGACTATGAATGCTGAACAACCTTCTGAAAGATGAAGAAGAAAGCTGAAGTAACAGAAATGTGATTCTGCAGAAGGATGCTGAGAATACCATGGACTGAACATGTGAGCAATGACAGAAGTTTTAGAGAAAATGAAAAGGCCACTTATACTTAACATAAGGAAGTTATATCTGAAATTTCTAGAGTGCATAAAATTTAATACTCACAGGTTAGATTGAAGGCAAGATGGATAGAGGAAAACAATGCATAACGTACCTAAGAAGCTTTTGTAAGTGGATGGTAGAGCAGGGTATCGGAAAGATAATAAAAAGACAACATTTATTATGAGTTATAAAGGTGTAGTAAATGTGAGTCAGTACAGGTTCAAAAGAGTCCTTGTATTGCATGTGGACATGTTAGTCAATACCAGTTACACCCGGGTTTTTCCTGTTAGCAGCAGGATAGTTTGGCTTGTCAAGTTAAATATTAACCTTTCTGCAACAGGTCAAGGTGCATGTCTTTGTAAGATGCCTCATGCCAATAAAAGCTGGGAAAAAACGGCAGTCAGCAAGACACAGTGACAGTCCCATTTGCATTTTGTTCCTCAAGTTGCAGTGGTTTCCAAGGTGGTGTTATTTTTTGTTACCTCCTGTCTTTTTCCCCTCTCTCTATATTATCTCCGTAGTTGTTGGGAGAGTAATAGGTTATGTATTTCCTCCCAATCTCAACAAGTCCAGGGTATGACGTTAAAATGCATCCAACAGCAAGGCCTCTGATCAGGAGTTTTTGAGCAGCGTGGAATCACCTCTTAATTGCTGGTGTTACCAGGTCCACCCTGACCTGGGGCGGTAGCACCTGTTAGGGTCCCAGCTATGGGTAAATAGTGAACTCCTAGTTTTTCCAGATCTTACCCACATCCTGGGTAGGACAATAAACTACATCCGCATCCTGGGTATGGCGATAAACTACATCCACGTCCCGGGTATGGCGATGAACTGCATCTAATAGCAAGGCCTCAGATAATGTTTTCGGAAAAGTAATGTTGCCAGCTGTACGTTTCTGGAGAAATAATGTTGCCAGCTATACATTTCTGGAAAAATAATGTTACTAGCTATACGTTTTTGAAAAAATAATTTTGCCAACTATGCGTTTTTGAAGAAGTAATGTTGCCAGCTATGTGTTTTTGGAAAAGTAATGTTGTCAGCTATATGTTTTTGGAAAAATAATGTTGCCAGCTATATGTTTAATAGTACTATATATTTAATATATATAGGTATATATGTATGTGTATATATATATATATATATATATATATATAACTTAATTTGGCATTAAATGACCTACAGTGGTTGATATGCCATAAAACCCAACCAACCAATCTCAACAGACTCTTTGCTTTCATTACAACAAATTGATAAGAAATTGTGGAGAGCCATGATGAAGGGACATGACACAACAAAGAAAAAGAACCCATAATAATGGCAATGATTTCTTGCTGATTAATTTGGAATTCAGGATAGTAATCAAAACCTGTCATGTTACTTCTAAAATGCTTCATAGCAAAATATCAAAACCTACTTTAATATCTGTTTTTTAACAAAATCTTGAGGAAGAAGGTGAAAACATTTTTATAGTAAATGATCATGATAGCTTTGTCAACTGTCTTTCATTGTTCTGCTATACTGTACTAATCTCATGTTTCAAAATGAAATGCTACAAATATGGCCAGCCATTTCAGATTTTAAGAAGAGTCAAATGAACCTTGAAGAAATATGTTACATATAATGTTACCTGCCTACTGTCTTTTATTAAAAGATTTTTTTTTAATATGTAGCTTATATAAATATTTATTATTGGTTACAATCTACTTAGAATGACTGAAAAATACTTTACCCTCCACACTTTATAGGCAGAAGTACACAAATGCATGCTGGGATTTCTTCCTAGCCAATAAAAGAGGTCATTACTCAGTTTCATATGACTTAGTCCTGGTCTGTATCTTGAAGTTACAATGCTATGTTTGTTCATCCAAATTTGCTTTTGTGTGCCAACCCCAATTTTTACTTTGTGAACGTTTTGCCATATGATTATTGTTTTACCTTATTTCTGATAATTTGCTTTGTATATATTGTTTGCTTGTTTTGTATTATTTTTTTCCCTGTTCTTTTCTTTTCATTTTCTTGTAATTGTTTATTACAAACTTTGTCAAGTCTGTTTCTTGGCAGTTCTGCCATTTATTTATTTATATTTAATGATGGCCACTCACTCTAAAATTCTTAAGTCTATCTGCTTCTGTAATTTTTTACCTTCTCTATGTAAACTCTTTTTAGACAAAGTTGCGCAATATTATTTGATTGAATTTGATACAAATAAAGATTTTAGTATAGCTCAGCACTTTTTTATCATTTCACCTCAAGCAAGGCAATAAAGTCACTAAGATGCAGGGGGTTACTGAGTGCGAGGAAATGAGAAAAATAAAAGCAAATTATTAAGGAGAGAGAACAATAAATGAACAGCAATTGAAATATGAAGTATAAGGATTGACATTGCGTTTAAATTTCTGAAGATCAAATTTGATTGGATAGCCAGAATTCAGAAGAGAGCCCCACAAGTGAGATGTGCTAGAGAAGATACCATTAGCATTGAACATCTACTCATATCAACTATAAAATGAAGAAACCTTGTCACCAATCTAATACTGTGTTTAAATTCATAAAGTCTATAAACACATCAAAATAATTACCAAGAAAATATTTATAGAAAAAACTGGCAAAGATCATCAGCGCCCTCCAGTCATCCACTCCAAGCGAACCTCATTTCGATCCTGACGACCAACAGCGCCACCGGTGTCTCCCCGCGCTATGCCATTACCGGCCGTCACCCCAACATCGGCCTACCTACACTACACAGAAAAGAAATCACAAGCGACGATCCTGGAGCATATGGAATGCAAATTAATGCCCTGCTAAAGCAGGTTCACCACCACGTCACCCTGGCCAACGATGAAGCTGACCACAAACTTGAGACTAACTTAAATCGCCTCACATACAAGGACCCAATACAAGTAGGCGACAAGGTTCATCGGCCACACTCAACTGTTGCCCAATCCTCTCATCTGCCCTGGATAGGAAATTACACAATTATAAAAACGAACAATATGATGTGTCAGGTGCAAAACGATGATGGTGATACAATCTGGATTCACCGTGCACATATCCGATGACTGGCTCCACACCCAACACATCTTTCTAATACAATCCCTCTGCCTCCACCATGTAACAGTCACCAGGATCATTCTCCTCCACATCCCTCGGGGACACATAATTCAGCAATTAACCCAATACCAAAACAAATGCCAACAAGAAGAACACGAGGACAACTTCCCACACACTTCAGAGACTTTATCATGACTTAATCACCCAAATATACACGAATAATGCTCACTGTAAATCAGACCGAGATCTGGGGGAGCCTTGTTATAAAATAAAATGACATATCTCAGCTGATTTACAGGCAAATACTCAAGAGCGAGAACTGGATGTGAACGGGACAAAGCCCCGTCACAAAATGACCATTATCTTTCTTCACAAATGTTTCCGACACACGTGTTCCGGTCGAAAAATAAAATAATATTTAAAGTGCTCTATTTTTCATCCAATAAAAATGCTTCCCTCCTAATTATACTCGCTTCGTTTCTCGAGCCTGTTAAGCCATAAAAAACACTATAAAAGGGGTCACAGGGAAGTTCAACAGGCAGTCAACAGGTGGCCACAAAGGAGACCGGTCACGTTTAGCAGCTGTCAGCAGGAGAGCGTCAACCACCGTCAACATGTGTGAACTACTATGAGAGATCGACCTAGATCCGAAAGCCGGCTTATGAACTTTACCACACCAAGGTAGCTGTCCTAAACCCTTAAGTTCCTGTTGAAATAAACCACGTAAATCTATTCCTACTGTTGTCGTATTTCTTTCTTGCAACCATACGCTTGTCTATAACACAAGGATAACTGAATGAGGTTGCTGTAAGAGTGTATGAAGAGGAGGTAAGAAGTGCATATTATGAGCATATGTAGACAGAATTGTTGAAAGACTGATAAAGGTTATAGAATGCATACATGCCTACATTAACGGATAAAATAATAAAAAATAATTTATTCAGATGTATTTGATATTATGAAGAAGTTAAGTTTGTAGTGATCATGAAAGTATTCTTTGGAAGTCTTTTCCATAATATAACTGTTCTGAGAAAGAAGCTATCTGTGTGGAACTTCCACCTTGGTCATTTTTATGATAAACATTAATTACATATACTGTGAAAGTCAATGCTATTTAGTTTGAAGATCACTGTATTTTGTAATATCAGATTTTCCCGGATAGGAAAATTATCCTTGGAAACAGCAGTGACTGAAATCATAACACAATGCACCAACCAGGTAGATAACTTTTACATTGGCCAACATCCAAATACAAAAGCAGATTTATGGAGAGTCCAGTAAAGGAGAAACTTGTAAGTTATAATAACTATTCTGTTATCTGACAAGAGTCTCTAGAAACTTAATAATATTTGACAATTCTCACCTTCTTAAAATCATTGGCCTGAGAATGTGTTGCACAATAATTTTTTCTAAATACTTAATAAATCTAAAATCTACTTTTGAAAGATGCAGTATTTCTCCATTCTTCTTTACAAATGCAAATGGCATGTCAGGTGTCAATATCGACAAGAATGGTGACATTTCTCACCTTCAGCTTCTACTCTGAGAGCTGATATTAGCTTTAAATAATGGTACTTTCTCAGCCGAATTATACTTTTTGGATATGTTTATAAACTAAAAACTTTACAATAATAAAACAACTTTTTTATGGATTTAGATTAATGGACAACTCTCTGACATTTTTCAGTTTTGTCATATCTGCTTTTATTCACAATTATGAAAGCAATAATATGGTGACAGGCTATGCAATTTGCTGGTCTTAAAAACTTTCTTTTTATTTTCATACTTTAGCTTAAAGTATAACTAATAACAAAATTATTTACAGAGAAGAATTTTTTTGATGCAAGTCAGCAATTGAAGTAAGGTTTTCTTTGCATTTAGTGTATATTTACCCTTAACTTCCTCTATATGTCATATGTATTCAGGATGTGGGCTAACATGGGTAACTGCAGATACATGTACTTTTCTGTCTCTAAAAAATAATTGTCTCTTTACTATCTATCCCAGTTCTGGATGTGCTAACCATTTAAACAAACTTATTATGTTACTCAGTGTTTCCCTCTGCATCTCTTAATTTCAGCTATTGTATGCTCCGGCCTTCTTCAGGTGGTTGGAATGTCGAACTGAACCCTTTATTTTGCTCAGTGTTTCCCTCTGCATCTCTTAATTTCAGTAACACTTGTGTCTGTTAATTTTTCCAAGTTTTCTTTCCACATTATGTGCCACAGAAAATTCAACTGTTTCTTTCTTGTTTAAAATGTTTTTGTTTCTGTTTTCCTTAAAACTTCCTCATTTATCACATATTCCATCATAGATTTATTCTCAATGCACTTGTTTAGAAAGATATCTTTGCCATATTTCCTCTTCATCTGGAAATTGTCCCAGCTTTTATTGCCATATAGAAGGATAGATATAACATGGCAGTCTATTAACCTTTGCTTCATTTATAAAAAAATATTCTTTATATCATAATAAAATATCATTAACCTCTAATTCTGTTTGTATATTATTGATAGCACATTCATAGTCAATATTTTCAACAAGCTTGTTTGCATTTTTAAAAAATCTGTTATCAACAGCTTTTATATATTCCATTCGTTATTTCTCAGAAATATCTGAATTAACTGCACACGGATTAATTTTCACTAGAATGATAATGTGGAAAAGATGTAATGGGGGTGAGCTATGGAAGAGAGATTTATTCTCACATTTATGCCCCCCCACCTCTTATGGGCATTATTATATCTATAATATAATAACAATGATCAGAATGGAATAACTAAAAGAAAAAGGAATGAAAAACATGCTTTGTTGTCAGAGAGACTTTTATACTACTAAGACATACACAAAACTATATATATATATATATATATATACACACACACACATTATTCAAACTATTGTTCTCATCTTTGTTGCCATATTTGTTACAACATTTCGGCCGTTGTATGCTCCGGCCTTCTTCAGGTGGTTGGAATGTCGAACTGAACCCTTTATTTCACTCACTGGGTTAGACTGTTCTAGTTCCATGTGCCATGTTTAATGGATGTCAGTTATCAGTTATCTCCTGTTAATTTTCCCTCTGAAAGTTCTCAACTGTCTTAACACGGTATTGAACTCACACTCTTTGGGTCCTGTCACTGGATCTAACCAATGCCTTTATCCATTGTGCCAGGCAGAAAATGAGCTTGATGATCAACTAAATCAAAAGCTTTAGTTACATTTATCTAAGTAGCTTTTAACTTGGTTTGATGAGATTTATTTATTACTACATGGAGCATTGCTTGCTCTTTTTTAATTGATTTTTTGGCAAAATCTCTGAACCTGATGATGCTGGTGGAAAAATTTTGAACCTGATCCAAGTTTTTTAACTTTTCACACATTTTAGTTAACATTTAAATTGCCAACATCAGTGCAAGTTTTAAAGCTCACAGATATTTCAAATGGGGGTCGCTTTGGAAGAAAGAGAAAAAAAAGCGTCAAAAAACACACAACTCTTTGGATCACTGGATGCAACCAACACTTTTATCCACTGGGCCATGTGTCCTTGCGGGGGGGGGGGGCATTAGTGAATGAATTTCTGGAACTTATAAACCTAATGTCTCAGTAATGATTTTTTGCTCAATCTTATATTGCAATTTTGTTGCTATTGCTTTTCTCTAGTACTCGTATTGTATTCATTTCTATGCTTGCCCAGTAGACGAAATAAAGGGTTCAGTACAAAATTCCAATCACCTGAAGACGGCTGTAGTGTACAACAACTGAAATATAGTTAATTAGACAATAAAGTTGAGGACAACAGTCTGAATAATGGAAATAATTAACACTGTTAGTCAACCAAAACATTGTAAAATTTTTTTATTATTTTTAATGCCTTATCCCTTCAGGATGTAGATGATCATGGCTTACCACAGATTCCTTTTCTTTATTATCTATGAATTATCATGACTTTTAAGAAAGCTTAGTACAGTAGGTTCCCACTACCTCCTCCTTGGTTTTGAATTGAGTTATCTTTCTCCAAGCTTAGCTGTCACATAAGGTTAGCTAGAGAGAAAGTGAACAGACTAAGCCAGACCATGAACTTGTTTCACTAAGTCTGTTTCCTGAGGCAACAAATGATTTATGCAACTTGTTAAATTTCTTCTTTTATGCGCCGTGTCCCTTCAGGATGTTGGTGATCATGGCTCTCCATAATTTCTTGTTTGTTACCTCTCCTAAACCTTACTCTGCCATCCATTTACTCAAGCTCTCTAGGCAGGTTATGTATTTCCTCTGTCCTTCTTCTCTTCAATCTGTCTTGTGAGTATCAAATTTTCAAAGTCTGCATTCTGTGCTATAGAAATTTCAACTTCCTCTTCTTGATATTAAAACCTTTTTGCTTCCATTTTCTTTCAATCTTTGTTGTTGCTCACATGTTCAGTCCATAGCTTTATATTTTAACAAGAATACTATGGATTAGAGATTCAAAATGGAGCACACTAAGGGAAGCACTAGTGATGACAGCAGAAGTCATTATCTCAAGGAAAGACAAGATAAAAAGAAGTGGATGATAGGCAAAATTTTTTATCTACTTAAAATGCCACAGAAAAGATTAGGCTAAACAAAAATGTCAGAAATAAATGCAAGCAATCCAAATATGAATGTCCCAATGAGAAATGTGTAAAGATTGAAAACCTGCTGAACACAGAAGTAGTAGTACAAAAGGATCAAAGAAATAGCAGGACAAAAAAAAATATTCTGTCTGGAAGGATTGTAAAATTTAAAGATTGAATGAAGATGAAGGAAGAAAAACAGAGCAGAAGGTATACATGAAATAGCTCTGGCACAGTAACAGAAGCGCAGAAGCTGGAATATGTAAATGCAAAGAAGAACCTGTGATACCAAAATCTTAAATTAGAAAAGTGCTAACCAAAAGAAACAGAGCATACAAGATAGCTATAGAGATGAAACAGTCTCAGATAAAAACTGAAGAGAGCCATGATCAATTAGGCTCTAAAAGGCCATAGCATAGAGAGGAGGTAAATTCAGTAAAACCAACTTAAAATATTTAATCACTCATTGGTACCCTTGACAGGAAACTTTTAAATGCACTAAAATCAACTCAATAAGTTTATGCAAATGGATGACTGAACAAGAGAAGAGAAAAAGAAATTGTAAAGGAGTAAGTATTACTTAGGTCAACAAAAACAGGAAGATGAAGAGAGCCATGATTAGCCATATTCTAAAAGGGATCATTTGAGCTTATTCAGTCAGATACAATATATCTTGAGGGAAATTGTTCTTATTTGGAATTTTGCTCATGACAATGACTGATAACAGTATATTGGGGCAAGATAATACTGCAATCAACTGTCATTAACATGTTATTTCTTGTACAATTAACTAAATTTCACAAAATGGCAAGCAAGAAATAAGAAACAGTAAATTTCTTTGCCAAGTAAAATATGATTTGAAGCATCACACAGTTTTTGTTTAATGATTCATGAATAATTCAAAAGTATTATCATCACACATACATACGCACACACACACACACACTATATATATAGAGAGAGAGAGAGAGAGGATTGTACATGTATAATTATGAATAAATAAGTACACTGATACTGACACATTTGAAATAAGAAGCAGATACTAAAACTGAATTTTCATTTTAAATTTATTGATTTTAATCATGGAGGTGTGTTCAGTAAATAACGTATCATGGATTTTTTTAGTAAATTTATTTGACAATTTTTATCAATTTTATTGTTTTAAATATTGTCTAGTCTACTTTCTTGTATCATGACTGAAGAGAAAATAGTCTTTATATTTGAAAATGTAATTTTTAAAGTTTTACAGGCAAAGGAAAAATGTTATGTGATCATTATAATGAATTAAATTTTTTTCTTTTGATTGTTTGCATATACTAATTTTTAATATTTCTAAAACATTGCTTTAAAATGTGCTTAAAAGTATGCAGTAGCTGTGATAGTCACCAAGGGACTGGGATATGTATTCAGAGGCTTAGAGACTTTACTAATTGGTAGTAACATGGTAGCAGTTGTAATTGTTTTCAAATTATGAGAATAATTATTAATGTTCTGTAAAAATATGCTAATAGACATTAATCACATATAGAGATACATATGTTTAGCTAGAATTTCTGTGAGTCTACTGCCACACGACCCCTTACAATTAAGGAGACTACCACATACTCTTTACCTACTGTGAGTCAAAGAGACAAAACGGTAATTATCTACTAAGTCTGAAATTCTCCCTAAGACAGCATGTGTCCCTTTATCATTCCTTTGAATTTATTTCAAATTATTATTATTTTGTTTTTGAAGAGGGTTTTCCTTATTTGTTCATTTCTTTGAAATATATTTTTTATTCATTTTTTAATTTGTTTTCATGTTGTATTTCTGATGTAAAAGTGTAGTCAGTTTCTTCTGGCTTGTAATAAAGTTCCTAATCCATTTCATCCAACTTTCTGATTTGCATGTTCACTACAGCAGTTGCACGTCTGTCTGTTGCCTCTTTAAGCACTTTTTGTAGATTGTGTGACTGTAAAAACTTGCGTATGTTAAAAAAAAAAAAATCTATCTGATTATGAGATCTATCTTTTTTAAATATACAGCTCATTAAGCCTCCATTTTCTTTTTGGGAATATTTTACATTTGAGACGCATCTGCATCCATTTTGTACTGGAGATAAGCCATTTTCTCTCATGTTGAAAAAGGAACAACTTCAGCATGGACATTTTCCATTGAGACCAACAGTAAGTTGCAGCAACCTTTGAATAAAGAACCTATTTTTTAGTTAAATTAATAACTTAGGGAAATAAATTCAAATAAAACACCTTGCTATCATGTATTTATCATTAATATTGTTATAGACAAGTATATGGTTGCAAGAAAGAAATATGACAACAGCAGAAATAGATTTATGTGATTTATTTCAACAGGAACATGTGGGTTTTGGACACCTTCCTTGTGGTATAGTTCATAGGCCAGCTGAAGATCTGGTTTGATCTCTCATAGTAGTTCTCACTGGTTGGCATGGCACTACTGCTGCTGACCACTCAGCCTGACTGTGACAGATCTCTTCCCTGGCCTCCTGTTGACTGCCGTTGGACTTCCGTGTGACCTCTTTTATGGCGTTTTTTTATGGCTTAACAGGCTCAAAAAACAACGTGAGTATAATTAGGAGGGAAGCATTTTTATTTGTCAAAAAATAGAAACACTTTAAAATATTATTTTATTTTTCGACCGGAACTTGCACGTTGGGAACATGCGTAAACAAAGATAATGTTCATTTTGTGAGGGGGCCTTGTCCCGTTCACATCCGGCTCTCGTTTTTGAGTATGTTAGTTTATTTGCCTATAAATCAGCCGAGATGTGTCTTAATTTATTTTATAACAATATAAACATTAATTTAGTGGGTACACATGTGTGAGTAGATATCTACACAAGCTAAAAAGTAGTTTCCTTGGAAAGAAAAAAAATAAGAATGAAGATGTGATACTTATTGGGAGGAATTGTCATTAATAAGACTTTTGATAATGTAAATTATTAGATGTCTGTAAATAAAAAGGGATATCTACACATACATATGTACAAACTAAATTAATTCTCATGGTAATAAGAAACATTGTCACATTGAAAAAAAATGAATTGCTTAAATTACTTTATTCATGTTTCAAGTAAGAAAATCTAAGTTAAAGATATAGACACTGAAAAGTCCTAATGAGAAATGTACATTTTTTGAAAAAGGTAATTCAACCTTGCTTTGCTGTAAGGACCTCTGTAGCATAGCAATAAGGCAGGCTTCACGAAGATGGTATTTTAGAAAAAAAAGAATACCAGTTTGAGTCATGTCAAGAGGTATGTTTTCTTTAATAAATTTTAATCTTAAACAAAAATGTTATTAAGCAAAATGAATTGAATATCTTTGTATTTTATATACAAAACTTTAAAAAAATATTTCAAAAAGTAAATATTTCTTTGGATTTTCAAAATATGCTATTAAAAATTTCAACATTGCTTACTTCAATTTACTCCAAAGCTGTGATCTAAATGCTAAGGCCATTACTACTTTCAAGGCAGAAAATGATTTTATTTGAATAAAGGCACAAGTATAAAAACCATCAGTAAAACAATCACTTATAAAAATTGTAAACAATAAAAATTTGTTTTATTTCAAGTGGAATGTGCAAGAACTGATATATTGGACAACATTTAAAAGATACATGTTGATAGATATAAAGGACAAACCAGATTTCTTTGATATGATTTACATACAAAAACAACCAATTTTATATAATTCCTCTATTTAATGGTTGTCCTGGGTATGATAATATACTACATCCGGCTGCAAGGCCTCTGATTAAGAGATTGGAGGTTTTTAGAGCATGCAACCACCTCTTAACTGCTTCTGTTTCCATGTCCATCTTAACCCCATGTGGTAGCACCTGTTAGGGTCCCAGCTATGGGCAAATAGTGAACTCCCAAACAAAAATCAACAGTATATTTTTCTAATGACCAAAACATTTTTATAACAAAATGACAATCAATGCAACACTAAAAACATATAAAAATAAATTTTTTGAGTAAAATTATCAACAATACATTTTAAAATCGACAAACTATATATCTAAATAACATACCTTTGCCCTGAGAGTATAAGATTTTGTAAAAGTTATCTGTAGTTGATGTATAAAATTGCATGTTGGATATTTTAGATTTTGCTGCTAAACAAAACCAACCAACCAACAATAAAAAATTATAGTAAAATTACCAACAAAACCTATTTACAGAAAAAAAAGATCAATAATACATTTTATCTGTAGTTGAGGGCATGCAGTTGCATTCAAAATATATTTAGTTGAAGCCATAAAATTGTGTTCAAAATATTTAGATTTTGGCATTAAGTAGCCCATAGGGGCTGATGTACTGCTAAACAAAATCAACTAACAATAGCTATTTATAGTAAAATTACCAACAGTATCCATTTAAAGCAAAAGTGCCAACAATACACCTTATCTATAGTTGAAGGCATACAATTGTGCTCAAAATATAATTAGATGAATCCATAAAACTGTGTTTAAAATATTTAGATTTTGGTATTAAATATCCCACAGAGGTTGATATGCCTCTGCCAAACAAAACATCTATTTAATGGAATAAAAGACACACATCTATATTAGACACGTGCCTATTTTGGCAGGACATATTCTGAAAAAGTTTTTAATATATATATATATATATATATATATAATATTTAAAGTAAGATATCCATACATTCATATATTTCACTGCAGCCTTCATGTTATATGATGCATGTTAGAATTTTACCCTGAGGAACAAAGTTCCTGCATACAATGAACTGAGTAGATATATGAAAATAGACAGGAGTGTCTTCTTCCCAGATTCATTTAACCTCTACAGCAATGCTATCCTAAGGGAACTGGAGACCCTTAAAAGGATATATTATTGGTTGACCTGATATGCAGATGACACTGTGTTTATGGCTGATTTGGAAAGAACACTACAAGAACTTCTAGACAAGGAGGTAGAAGAAAGCTAGCCATCAAGTGAAAGAAGACATCTTGATAATCATCAAGAAAAAAAGTCTAAGATACAAGTTATCAATTGGAGATATAAACATAAAGCAGTCAGTCTAAATATTTGTGAAGCATTTTAACAGCGGATGGAAAATGTGACACTGATATACAAACACACACTGGATTAGTGAAAAAAGCATCCCAAAACCTAAGCAAGGTGCAGAGAAAGGGAAAAATTATGTTGCATGAATGCTAGACAATCTCACTACAGATGAGAAAAACTGCAGACAGCAGAAATGTGCTTCTACAAAATGATACTTACAATTCTATGATTGGAGCAAGTAACCAAAATGGAAGTCTTAAAGAAAATGGCAACAGAAATCAGAAAGACATAGCTGAGACTCCTTCGACACATAATGAGGAAGAAGAGCTTGGAAAATTTAATACTCACTGGGAATACTGGGAGCAAGAGAAACTTCTGAGCCTGACGAGCTTATATGAATGTTTGGTGGAACTGGGGCTAGTAGCCTTAGCAAAGTGAGAAAAACTACTAAGAGTCACATGAGATTGATGATCATGGCTCTCCACGACTTCCTATGTCCTGCAAATGTGCAGTATATAGAAGAAGTTTCTTCTGTTATTTCCAAATGATTAATAATAAGAGTGGGTTGAAAGATTTAGTCTGTTGGATCAGCTAGTATTGATAAATGTCACTGAATCGGCCATTAGGATCCAATGATGATGATGATGGTAATGTTGTTGAGAAAATAATACTGTTATGGGTTTGGACTAGATGTTTCATCTTGGATTTTAAGAGGCAGCAGGAGGAATGCATGTCCCACATTGGCTCAGTGTCCCTCCGCAGGTGGTCTGAGCCGATTTCTGACTGGGGTGTGGTGTGGGTAGCATAATGACATTTTAAAATTGTCAAGGCCCATTTTGAACTCATAACCAAAACTTAGACAAAGGCGATCCATCACTGTCAGAATACCACACCCACAAGGCACTCTGGCAATTGGTCTCCACATTCTGTAACATTGAGAGAAGTCAAAATCTATGATAGTGAGCATTAGGTATAAAAAAAAATTAGTTTATCGGAAACCTCAATTTTGTATATAAACCACAACATGATTTCTTTTTACTTTTTTTTTAATCTTTTTTAAAAAAGATATATCTCATTGTGTTATGGACATTGGCTAGGAACGAGAACTAGCAGAGCTAATTTCAAATTCCAGTCAAGTTCGTTAGATGCACAAATACCCTTGGGAAAGGTAAGAATCCATCTCTTCTCCCCCCAGCTATGGGTTGAATAGCAGGAGATACTGGGATCTTTAGTATTGGTTGGTCAGTACTAAATTATCACAGAAATAAATGACAACCTACTGCAGGAAAAAATCTTCTGCATAGTCAGTCATGTATCAAAAGATAGATGATCACCCAAGTGTGTATCATTTGTGGCACTTAACTGATATCTCATATGATACAAGATGTGATAATTAATTTTCAGGGTTTTAAATGGACATATACACAGAAAAATATTTATGATACTGTGTTACTCAAGTGAACATTAACATTGTTTTCTTAAAAGAAAATGCACACACCTAGGCAAAAACATGATATTCCTCTACTGACATTAACGAGGCTTGATCTGGTCTACTGGTTAAAGAAACTACAGATGGTAATAAAAGAAAGCAAGAAGAAAGGACTAAAGTGAAATTGT
The DNA here is from genome assembly GCA_903632075.3 of Acanthosepion pharaonis. NCBI lineage: Eukaryota > Metazoa > Mollusca > Cephalopoda > Sepiida > Sepiidae > Acanthosepion > Acanthosepion pharaonis. The sequence continues at coordinate 826,528 of CAHIKZ030004067.1, forward strand.
TAGGAAGGCAGAATATGTTTGTCAGCAAAAGGAACAGCCCAAGATGCAAAAATATGAAAATTTCATCAGAAACAATGAAAAGAATAATGAACTGTTATGTGATATCAATCCTTCTCTATGGCAGTGATTATTGGACAATCTCATCACAGATGAAGAAGAAACTGGAGCTAACAAAAATATAGTTCTGTAGAAGGATGCTGAGAATACCATGTATGGAACATGTGAGTAACAGGGAAGTTTTAAAGACAATGGAAACAAAAAAATACTTATATTTAGAATCAGAAAGAAACACTTGAAATTTCTCACACACATAATGAGGAACAAGGGTTTGGAGAATATTTTTCTCTTAAAGCAATTTTTCGGGAAAATGAGTTTCTTCAGTCCACTCACTGTTATAGCTCTTTCTCGTATTAATGGGATTTCTTTTTTAAACTTTTGTTACAAGTAATGTCAAATGTCAACATCATGATAATATCATAATTTTCTTTTTGATTTATATGTGCTATCTATTTTAACTGTTGATGCTGTTATTGAAAATCATCATGTGATGTGATTTCTGTTATCCAGTACAGTTCTTTGTGATTCAGTAGTGCCAGTCAATGTGATTCAAGGAAGAATGTTCCTTGCTAAGACCTACAGGCTTTATTCACTCAAAGCTATTTTTAACCATTGACCTGAGAAAGTGGTTGAATACATCTGATAGTTTAGATATTTCTGAACAAGTTTGTCACCATGCATGACATCCATATTAAAGTCTTTAATTGCTTCATAGAGAAAATCAAGTGACAGATAAAGTTATAAATGACAGTCAAAATTACCTCATTCATCTTTTTCATCTCTATGGACTTTTTTTTACAGTCTTCACATTTGTTTGTCAAGAAATGTTTTTTTCTACATCTTTTTTCTTGTATATTGAATTTCTTCTTATATGTGCTGTGTCCCTTCTGATCTTCTTTAGCTCTAAGCAATGTTTCTGTCCTTACTATAATTCTCTGTTTTTGTTCTGTCATTAATTTACACAAGCTAGTTAGGTATGTTACTGTTTCCCTCACCCCTTTTACCTTCATTCTTACATCATGTGAGTGTGAAATTTGCCATTGCTTCATCAATGGTAGCTTCGGCATTCTTTTGGAGAACCAAATCTTCATTGCCTCCGGTCTATTCTTCATCTATGTGGAAATTGTCCAACATTCATTGTCATATAGAAGGATTGATATTACATAGCCGTTTGGAGCTTTTTTTGTTTGTTTCTAAGGAAATTTTCCTATGGCTTAACACATTGTTTAACTTTTGGAAGGTATCTTTCACTATTCCAATGTGCCATCCAATTGTTGTGTCACATTTTTGTTTTTCATTGTTTTTTTTTTTTTATATTGAATTTACGGTTTCAAAATATTCAATAGACATTACAAATTATAATTGTAGACATTTTTATTAGTAGCTGTGAATCCAATTATTTAATCAATTCAAGTATATCTCCCTCAGATATTTCACCTTTTTTTTAATTAATTAGGAATTTTAGTTCTGGGTATGATGATAAACTACATCTTGCAGCAAGGCTTCTGATCTGGAGATTGGAACCACCTCTTAATTGCTGTTTGCCCCAGGTCCACCCTGACATGAGGTGGTAGCACCTGTTATGATCCCAACTAACAGAACTCGCCCCCCCCCCAAAAGAAAACACTATGAAAGTGTTATAGTAAAAATACCAACAATCCATTTTTATATAAAAAAAATTACCAACGATGTAGTAAAATTATCAAATTATTTCAAAGCTCTCAAGAAAGGCCATCCTGGGTATGAGTATAAACTACATCCACGTCCTGGGTAAGACGATAAACTACATCCAACAGTAAGGCCTCTGATCAGGAGGTTTTGAGGAGGGTGGAATTACCTCTTAATTGCTGGTTTTCCCAGGTACACCTTGACCTGGGGTGGTAGCAACTGTTAGGGTCCCAGGTATCGGCAAATAGTTAAGCCCCAAACTTGGATCAAAACACTATGAAAGTGTAAAAATAGGTTTTAATACCAGAAATACTTTGTATAAAAAAATTATTACCAGCAATACATTTTTTGAAAAGAAATATTACCAGCGAAGGGAAATTATTACCAGAAATAGATTTTTGAAGGAAAAAATATTACCAGAAATAGATTTTTGGAAAAAAAAAATATTACCAACAATGAAAATTTTGTCGGCATTATATAACTCATTGATGTTGATATGCCGTAAAACAAAACAAACCAAACAAAAATCAAGAAAGGCAAAAATGACTCATAAGGAGTTGATATGCTGCTAAACAAACAAATTTAATCTATCTTTAGGAAATTAACTCAAAATATTATACACACCTCATCTTGAACATAAAAATGACAGATGCATTTACTTTTTTTTACATGTGATCAAGCTTGGTCATAATACTTCTGAAACAGCTTCCAACATTAATAGAGCATGGGATGAAGTATCCACTTGTGATCTAACTATATGACACTAGTTTCTGAAGTTTCATAATGGGGACATGAGTCTTGAAATATGTTTTGATGGGTATATTTTTTTTATATCTGATGTAATGGAATAACCTGTCACATCCATGTGTGACTACACTATAGGTAGTAACTCTAATAAGTATCTCTAAGTCAACAGACTATGGAGACTAGCTGCGATCTGTTGAGTATGACTCAGACTTACATGAGAACTACCGACCTTCCAATAGTAGCGCTCACTACTGCATTGACTTGCGATGACCTTGTGCATAACTGTTACCTTTGTTCTTGTACTGTTTTTTTACAAAAAACCTTTACTTATTTTATCCACCTTGTTTTTCAAGTATATATTCCTATTAGCACAGAATATAACAATATCCAAATACAAAATTGTACACTTCTTGTTAGACTAAGTTTTCTGAAGCAGAGAGAAAGTAAGAGAGATATTCCTCCTTCTTTGTAGTAGGCAGTCATCCTGATTAGTTCATTAGTATTTAGAGGAGTGGACCAGCCTGTCCCACTTTCTGGTGAAAGGAGTAGAGAGAGAAAGAACTGACCTCAAAGGTCTCTTTTCCCAGGGTTTCTTGGAGAAAAAGTTGTCAGAATAGAAATTCCTTCTTAGTAATGAAATATGAAGAGAATGAGGCTTATTTCAGCCTGTATATGTGGCATTATGAGTTTTAGCTGTAAAGGTCTCAACTGGTGAAACTAAGGAATGTACCTAGTTAGAATATTTTCCATGGAAATTTATAGAAAGCAAGAAACTATTTCATAACTTTAAAGTGTGCATATTTTATTTCTGGTTCACTGAACACTGAATTTTTAATCATGTTTGGCTTAATTTTTGTTCTTAGTTTCTTAAATTGCATTAAAATGAATCCACATATATTTTGCAAAGAGGATTATTGTTGTTGTATACACTCTAAGCTTGCAAGACTGCAATGTGGCTAGACAGAACGATTTTATTTACTATGCTTTAACCATTTAGAAAAAAAATGAAGGTAAGATGAACAGATAAGAATGTTGCTGCTCTCTATCACAACAGGAAATGATAGACTCATGATGAGAGATCAAATATAAACACAACTGTCTTGTAAAATATGACATTTCAATCAGATTTTTAGGGTTATATAACCACTAAAATAAGTACCCAAAATAAACAGAGTTGTGAAGATTTTAAATATATAACAATAATTGAGGAAATTTGGCAAAATCAGATAAAAAAAATCATTGCAAGTTTCACATTGTAACAGAGGTATTTGTGTGGATTTTGCCAATAAATAAATATCTAGTTTGTATCTGGTTAGGATGAGAACTTTGTATTTTACTAAATGGGGGTAAATAACAGGTGGTTGAGGGTGGAATATGAAAGAGAGATATACTTACTCATAGAATTCAATCATCTCTCTCTTTGTGCTATACCCTTCAGGATGTAGGCAATCATGGCTCTCCACAATTTCCTGTCCCTTGTAGCTTTAAATAAATTCTCTTTTTTTTTTTTGTTATTTCTAAATCCAGTTCCGCCATTCATTTTCTCAAGCTCATCAAGTATGTTATGTGTTGTTTTCCTTTTGGCCCTAAACAGTCTTGTGAGTATCAGATTTTCCAAACCCACCTTCCTGATTATGTGCCCCATAAATTTCAACTGTCTCTTTCTAATGTTAGATATAAGTTTCCTTCCCTTTTCATTTTCCATTTTCTCTAAAGCCTTGTTGTTGTTCACATGTTCAATCCATGGTATCCTCAGCATTTTTCTGTAGAACAATATTTCTGTTGCTTCAAGACTCTTCTTAATCTTTGAGGAAATTGTCCAACATTCACTTCCATACAGGATGACAGATATCACATTCAATACATTTTTTTCTAATAAAGATTTTTATATCTCTTAATATTCTGCTTCCAGTAACTCTAAGTGGTAGCTTAGGGGACTTTGATATAGTCAGCTAATTTTTCTTGCTAGTATAATTACATCTATGTAGTGAGTTTGATCCTCATGGAGAGCTCCATAATTCTGGCCTTGTGCCATATCTAAGCAATGCTTAGTAAATCCCAACTGGTGACTCTGTTGAATGAGGAGTGCTGTAGCCATACTTTACTATGGACTATCTCTTTAACAAATACCTATCAAGCCATATATTGCTAAAAAGTCAAGTATCTTTAATCAAATAATCACAGTAAAATTCAGTGAAAAAATACAATTATCTACTCAGAAATAAGGAGAAATAGGTTTAACATGGAAAGTGGACATTCAAATGTTTCAGAACAGTAATAGAAATCATTCTTATTTTAGGGAAAAAATAAACTATGACAAAGTGGTGATGTTAAGAATTTAAAATTTTCTTTCTTTTTTTTAAATATGTTTTCTGTATATAGTCAATCTGATTTTATTTAGCATCTTTTTCTTTTTGTTCATAATGTTCATTTTCCATCACTTTCATTATTAAATATTATTGTGATGTAAGGAGATGGACATAATTTATTCTAGTGATAAAGTACTTTGTATGCATTTTCGTCTTAGTAAATAGCTTCTCTTTTAATTAGTCTCATTTTTAAATCAAAATTACAGTGAGCAACTAATGCATTTAGTTGAACTGATTTAATTTTATTTTGTTGCAGAATACTGTTTTTTTTTAAGTTGGATACATGTGTCCTGGTAGATATTTCCCACAACAATAATATTGGACTCAGAATGTGAATCCAGGTTATAAAATAAAAAATAACAAGACCATATGTATAAACAAATGATAAGTATTAACAAAACAAAGGTGTACATAGACAATTGAAGATTGTTGCATGTGACAAAACAATGAACATGAAAGAAGAAAACATTTAAACTACTGAATTGTTCATGTGTGTGTGTGTGTAGTTTGGTGTAGGAGAAAGTCCTAGTGAAAATAAAGTGAAAGGTGCATACGTGCATGTTCCCCAGTGGGTAAAGCTTTTTTTCTTGTTCAATCTACATTTTATCGTCCTGGAGTGAAATAGGAAAGAGGATGACAGATAATGTTACTCCCTATTTATAGGCTTAGGGAGCATCCCCTAGCAGCATTTCTTTAGGAAAATAAATGGGGTAACTCCCCAGTTTCTTTTTGCTTATGTTGCCATCACTTTTGTTATTAAATATTCCACATTGTGATAATAGATTTGCCAAGAAAGGTAAAATGTTGTAAAAAGCCTGGACATAAATTTAATGTTGATTAAAGCACTTTTTAAACATTTTCCTCTCAGTAAATTGCTTTCTCTTTTCATTAGAGTAGCATTTTTTTAAAATCAAAACTATGGTCTGTCTCATTGCAGTGAGCAATATATGCATTTCATGTGTTGTTTTGTAAAAGATCCATTTTGTGTTCATATAGTAATTTATTTAAATTCCTTGAGGTTACACCTGTGTATCCTTGTGATAATTATTACAGGTGATAGAGGAAATTCCTACTTCAAGTTTTACCTTGTTATTTTGTAGTTTCTGTTAAGCTAAAATCAAATTTTAGAGAGTTTTGTTTAAAACGGGCAACTTATCACTGATCTTTTTGAATTTGCAGCAAGAAAAATAATTCTTGCCTTTTCTTCACTTTGGGTATATCAGATGATTGTTTCAAGATATTCACCCAAGTTATTTGTTACCTTTACATAAAGGTCTGTCATTTATTGTGTCATGAAAAACATCTGTCATAAATAAAGATGAATCTATATTGGAGCATAATACATGAAATGGTCAATAGTATAATGCCAGTGTCAGTTAACTGATCTTGGTCTAAGAGATAAATCTTTAAAAATTGCTTTCAATCTGATGATTCTTTCAGATTGTGTTAGACTTTGGGAATTATATTCTCCTAGTTTTGACTAAACTTTGCTTTTGATCAAGTTGAATCCTTGAGATTCAGTTAAACTCTAGGAAGGATATTTCTACAGCAGGCATAACTTAAATTAACTGGTCTACTCATAAAAAAAATAAAAAGAACAGTGGAAATATTTTGGGGGAGGAATAATTCTCTACCCACTTTTCTGAATAAAGAAAATATTGATTTTGTAATCTCTTTAGAAGTGGGATCCTTTTGTCAATTTAAATACATTATTAAATTGATGTCTAATTTCTTAAAAGTTAACTGTATCTGTATTTGTCTATATTTACAAATGTCAAGTTTGAAATTGGCTTTACATCCTTGATAACTACATATTACTGATGCTGTCCTTTTTTCCAATTCCTAATAGTATGCATTTATCAACTATGTAAGCACATGTTCAAACATTTGTAAATAAACGTAAAGCAATGATAACTCTTTAAAATGTCAGTAATTAATTTAACACTATTTATATTATGAGCAAGACTTCTAAAATGTTAAAAACAATTCAATATTGTCAATAGAGAAAAAATCTAATGAATGCTCATCTACAATAACCTTTCAAAATAATTCTCCCAATTTTTATGAGTGGCCCAGTTAATTTAAGCTATGTCCTGCAGCCTTGAATAAGTCTTGCTTTCGTTAAAGCTGAATCTTTGAGATTATGTTAGACTCTAGGAATTATATTTCTATAGCCTCAGTTAAACTTTCTTTATTGCAGAAAACAACCTTTTCTCATTTTAATTTGATCTTCTGATTTTCTCTTAACAATTTTAGCAGCTCTTATCATCTCAACATAGATATGATTAAAAAATTTAATTTAGATTTTTTTTTAACCAAGCAAAGCCATTCCGTGAAAAAAAAAGTGTTATTTTAAACTTAGACACACAATCAATTTTATTGGTTATTTTTTTATTAGCATAATTTAGCAAACAACAGTATTTATTAGAAAAAATGCAACTGACTTCTGCACATCATGGGAAATCACATGTATTGTCAGGGCGAAGGAAGCAACCTCAATGGTATACACATGCTCATTACCATCAGCTCATTATGTGGTCCAGTCTTATCTGATTATCCCTAATCATTAATGGTAATTACTATAGTAATAATCTTGCTGCCAATATGTAACCATGATATGAATCCAAGGCAATTAGAAGGGAAAAATATTTCAGTGGAAACAAATTGAAAGGAAGGACAGGAATTGGAAATTATAATTGGAACTACAGCCCTTGCAATTCAATAAATCCTTGGAGATGATCTTGTTCTCTGTTTTTGTTATTGTTGTTCAATTAACTTTAGTCTTTTTTTTTCAGTATTTTTAATTTTGCCTTTGGCCAACTTTAACCATGTCATTACTTTAAGGCACTGTAACAGCATAAAAAATATGAAGAATTTTTGGAAAAATATTCAGATTTCAAAGAAACGAATTATGGAATCCTGTAAATAAAAGCAAACCTCAAATGGCACAATGATTTCTGTTTGTTTATCATAAAGCCAATGACATAGTTGGCAAGCATCTGGTTATTTTCAAAATAATGTCATATTTTTTTTGTGTTCTGTGAGTGAGGAATCTACAACATTATATACTGAATGACTTCATCATTGCCTTAAAAGGAAATGTGCATGTGTGATCAGTGTAACAGTCACTGGCATAGAAAATGGATTCAGTGAACAGTTCAAATTCCATCCTAGTCTATTCCATTTTTTTTGCACAAATGTTATTAGATCCATAGACATTTGGGCAAAAAAACTTACCTATCTCTTCTGTCTCCAGATATGGTTTAAATAGTAGGGTAGACTGTGCTTTCTAGCCTTAGATAGCAGCTGATCCAGAAGAATGATTGCCCTAAATTCAAACCTGTAAAAAATCGACAGGCAACAACTCCTTCCGAAGAAGTCAAGATCATTTCCCAGAAACAGTCTGTGGAGAGGTGTTATTGCCCTTTGTCCAGAAAGAATATGACATTTTAAAAAATGAGAAAGATACACTTATTAGCAAGTTGTATGGTCTTCTCAGCTAGCACATGAAAATACAAAAAACAAATGAGATTTCTCTCAAGTAAATAAATACAGGACAGGTAGAGTGAGAAGAAAGTCACATGGAACACAGTTATTGGGGAGCAGCACCAAGAAAAGAATTGGTACAATATAGATCTCCCCTTGCAATCTTCTTATTGTAGCAGTTAAAGGACAATAAGAACAGGATTTAAAAAGACAGAAGATGGCGACTGATATTGTGCTTACATTTTTGAAGATCATAGTTGACCAAAAAGTAAGAAGGTGGAAGAGAGAGCCACAAGTGAGAACTGTGAGAGAAGAAACTATTATAATAGAGTTTACTGTTACATTTAGTTATTTCAACAGTAAAAGGATTAGCAACCAATCTAGTACTGCACTTAAGTCTAAGCATCATACAGGAGAATATTATTCATTTTTGTTGAATACAAAAAAGGTGGCACAAGGCCAAAAGGGGAGATGGCTGGTCTTCAATCTGCCTCATCTTAAACTTCAAGGAAGCACATTTCCTAAAAGTCCTGTTTGCCTCCATTGTCATTTTCAAATTTGGGAGTAAAATTGAATCAGTCTTTAATTAGCATAGTAAATATTTGTTTTTATGTCTGGATTTTGAGATAAGTTTTGATCATTTATTGAGTAAATTGTGTTTTATGGGAAGATGATTCTAGCTGTTTTTTCCTCAAGACAGAGTTTCCAATTTGTTGATTGATTGGTGTAGATTTATATGAATTTCATTATTTTCCATGTTATTTTTGGTATAATTTGGTTTTTGTTTTTAATTTCTCATATATGTTTAGAAAGTATTATGCTGTTTGCATATTTGCTATGTGTAAAGAATGGTTTTTGTGCATGGTTTCCTTGCTTCCAGGTTCCTTCCATTATTACAATGTATATTTTTTCTTCATTATCTGCTGATGATTTGGTTTTGGTTTGGTTTGACAACATTTTTAGGATAGATTCGTATGAATAGAATATGTATTTTATGGTTTAGATTGGTTTGGTTTATTTTGTTTTATGGCATATCAACCTCGATGGGTTATTTAATACTCACAAAATTTTCATTGTTGGTAATATTTTTTCCAAAAATCTATTTCTGTTTGGTTGGTCGTTTTGTTTTATGGCATATCAACATCAGTGGGTCATTTAATGGCAACAAAATTTCTTAAATACATTCATAGCGATAGTTTGGTTTGTTTTACAGCATATCAACCTCAATGGGTTATTTAATGCCAACAAGATTTTGAAATAGATTCATAGGGATAATTTGGTTTTTTGTTTTACGGTATATCAACCTCAATGAGTTATTTCATGCGAACAAAATTTTTGTTACTGGTAATATTTTTTTCTTCAAAAACGTATTGTTGGCACTAATTTTTTTAAAAAAGTATTTCTGGTATTAAAATCTATTTTTACACTTTCATAATGTTTTGACCCCAGTTTGGGGGGGGGTTAACTATTTGCCCATAGTTGGGACTCTAACAGGTACTACTACCCCGGGTCAGTGTGGACCTGTGACACCAGCAAGTAAGAGATGGTTCCACACTCCTCAAAACCTCCTGGTCAGAGGCCTTGCTGTTGGACGTAGTTTATCGTCTTACCCTGTATGTGTATGATTTGGTATATTGTTTTGCAATTAATTACCTTTTAAGGGACATTGCTTCTTTGCTCTGCAATTACTGGTGGGTTTGATTTGTGCAGGTGGATTGTTGGTTACTTTTCTATTGTGTTTTTTTTTTTATTATTTGTCATGTTCGTGGTGTAACTGTAGTTGATTTATACTGTATTCTTGTTGAATACATTGGAGAGAGTGTTTGATGAGGGTTTAATGAACATTTTCCTATGTTTGTTTTTATGTTTTTCTGCTGTACAGTGGGTTAACTATATGATGTTTCTTTACCTATTGGCTTTTTTATATTGTTTGATGCATATGTGATCCACTATCTTTAAGGGCCATTGCATAATCTTTGTATAAACTTAACACTAATAAACCTAATTTTTTAAGACATACATGAATATATTATTTCAACATTTAAGCATAAACACAAATATGACATGGTTAACATGTAGCCTCTACACAAAATTTGAAAAACTGATACAGAAATAAAACACTGAAACAATTCTGCATCATTTCTCTTACGAAAACATTTTTGATGTATAGCTGGCCACTTGTATTCGGGGATACCCATCTACTAGATGCTTGCTCAGGTGCATTTGTGTTTATTCAACACCCACAGAACCCACCTGTGGTTTATACTGTAATTATGCTGAGCAGACCTTAGTTACAGTTTCTGAGAAATAGTGTGTTATCTAGTGTGATTGACAATTTGAACAAGGCCAGCATGCTCAATCCCTCGGCCACAATGACTTGTGACTTTTTATTAGCACAGCTATTGACAGGCCCAAGGGTTCTGTCTACCCAATTTCACCCAGAAGCTGTGATATGGTTTTCAGGTACTTTCCAAAGGTGCCGCATGCTGGGATTGACCTCTCTTGTCTGATAACATCAGGAAGTCTCCTTACTGAGAAATTGACTATGGTGAGATTTGAACCCGGGTCTCATGGTCAGAATGGGAATGTTCTAACCACTCAGCCACATGTCCATATCATCATTTTTAAATTAAATAGCAAAATATCAAATTTATAAGGATTTTTCCTTGTAACTTCTTTAATTGTTCTGTCAGAATGAATCCATATTTTCAACTGGAATATAGTTGATGTAATTCAATCATACATGCATGCACACATAATCTTCATTGCATTTGCTCATGTTTCAAACATATCCAGAAAGACAGATACAGTGATGAAAAGTTCATGTTTGAAGAAATATAAACAATAAAAGAAATTTCAAAATTAATGTTTATTCTTTCCATTTAAATGAGAATAACAAATTAAGAGCATCTACAAATTAATATACATAGAGAAAATCAAGTTATTGTTGATGTCTAATGCTGATGTCCAAAGAACGTACACAGTTCACTAGTGTGATATCTACATCCATATTTCAACCACTTTTATTTCAATATCCAAGTTGATTGATGTAGGTAGATGAACAAGCCGATCTAGTTCTTGATTAACCATTTGATATTGATCACCATTGCAAGGATGATGACCACTCAGAAATTCGAGTGAGTGTTGTCACTTATCAGATGAACTGATTCACACTGATCTTTTATAACTTAGTACACTCCAAGGTGAATGGAAAAGCAAGATGGCATCCAAAAATCTACAAAGATATCTTCATGATCAGCATTCAACATCTCAAGCACTGGGAAACTATTTGAACCCAGACCTTTAGAGTACACAATGTCCTTGATGCCAAAGCTGATTCAAAGTTCAATTCAAACTTAACTGCTGAAGAAGATAAAAAAAATTCATATATATATATATATATATATATATATATTTTTGTGTATTTAGGCAGCATTTTTTCATTCATACATGTTTCTTTAAATAATATAGACAAGTGTTGTCTATTTATTTTATGTAAATTATTTTCATATGCACGTGTTTATCGTTGCTTAGAAATCATCCATGTAAACAATAACAGACTATCATCACTGTCTTGTCAGTATATTGCTTAATATATTGTACAGTAATTGTCATCTTTGATAATGGCTTATGTAAGCCGAAAGCCTAGATTGGATTAAAAAATATGGATCAATATTGTGATTTTCTTTCTTTCTTTAATGATAATGCTATTAAGCTTATCAGATGTTATGAAAAGAATTTACATAAAATAAATAGACAACACTTCTCCATATTATTTAATGAAACATGTATGAATATATATATATACATATTTTTTATTTTCTTATCCATCTAAAATATGGCTTAAGCAAATTTTTTATATATATAGTTAACATGAAGTGGCGCCAGTCTGTTTCATGCTAAATGCAATTATCAGTATATGATGGTTATGATTAGCATGAAGCAGACTGTCACATCTGGGTGTTGAATTCAATGTCCACTTTTATATTTACATATGCTCTATCCCTGGTATTCAGCATTTTAACCCATAAATATAAACTATCTTAAAACTATATTTAGTCAAATATATATATATGTGAAGAAAAATATACAGAAAAAAACAAACAAAAATCTTAACATGCAATTATGCTGTATTAATGTTAATATAAAGTCAACGTTGGACATTTCGGTCTATTTTAGACCATCATCAAGACATATTTATTAAACATAATTAACATTAGAACATATAAAATTCAACATGAAAAGACGATGGACATAAGAGCACAACTAATCCCAACAGATAACTGAAATTTTTATATAAGATCAGCGTTCCGTTTAAATATGATCACGTCATCGTCATGTAGGCGATGTTGTGAAAACGTATTCGAAGATGATTTCAAAATATTAAAATATTAAAAAAGCTCAATTGAACTATTTTATATAAGCAGTTCAAGAAATCCCTTCCGTTGATACAGGAATATGCAGAGATCAATAGGTTCTTATATCTTCATACAAGCTTGAAGTCCTCTACGTTACAAAGCAAATCAAAAATGATTTCAAAATATTAGACAGGCACGATGGAACAATCTTAAACAGTTCGTTAATAAATCCTTTCCTTACTTACTTGTCTTTTCTGTATATTTTTCTTCATACTGTCAGATCTATATCCATATATTTGCTTATATATATATATATATATATATATATATAATTTCCATGCTAGCAGTTTCTTCTCTCATATTTCTTGCTTAGTGAACCTTGCTTCCCAGTTAATTGTGAACTTCAAAGATTTAAATGTAATGACAATCATAATCTTATTTTTATATTCTCTCACACTAAGTGTCTTAGTGGCTTTATTGCCTTGCTTGAAGTGAAATCATTAATATATACATATAGGTATTTTTACATGTCTATGTGGAGAGAAAGAGAGGAATAATGAATATAACTTTGTTCACTTGATTTCTAAATCAATACCAATTTTAATAATTTATACATCTATGTGCATAACATCCACATACACACATATATATATACTCTTTGAAGAAGTCAATAAAGAGTATTCAGTTCAAAATTGAGATTGACATGAATGGCCAATTTTAAAGAAAGAATTGTCAATTTCATGAATTACTTTGCAGTAACTTTTGAGTGTCATCTCCACACAAGACATTTATTAAAGCACCTTTCCTTGTAGACAAATTGCCATATATATTTTGACCATATTTTGTGATGCTCATTTTACAAGACAATAATTATAAATTAATGAAATCAGAAATCATTATTATCAGGGGTGTTGAAATGATCTTGGCTTTCTAAAAATCTGACTAAATGACCAACAATCAAATTTCTTTTTTTAAAAAGGCTTCTTGGTTGAACTAAGAACTTTTCATATATAATGATTTACTCAGACTAACAGCCTGATTTTGGTTGTTATAGACACAGTTTCAGTCATTGTACTATCCAACCTTTCTCATGTGTCTCCCACAGTTGTTAACCATTCATGAAGTTTGAATCAAATCTTTCGGTCAATCACCAGGAGTTGACTGTACTCATTCTGCTGCCGATGCTTAAGGAAATCTCATAACAGTTAATTCTTTGTCTTTGCAATGAACAATCCCCTCATTAGGCCTAGCATAAAAATGACCATCATATGAGTCCTTTTAGTTAAAGATGATCATTATGAGTAAAACTCCAAGATTCTATTATTTAATGCTGATTAAATAAAGAGTTTCAACTTTCTGGAAAGTTACCAATTATGAAAGATACCTGAAGAAAGCTAGAGTTGATAAGAATCCAACAAATAGACAGTTTATAATAAAGACAGAGTTAAATCAATGTTCCTATTTTAATCAGGTGAAAATAAAACTATATGTTGGAGACTAGAATGCTTCAAGTTCTGTCTATATTTCTGAGATGAGGTATTATGTACATTATTTACATTATTCGGACTATTGTCCTCATCTTTGTCGCCATTTTTATTACATTTCGGCTGTTGTACACTCCAGTCTTCTTCAGGTGGTTGGAATGTCAAACTGAACCCTTTATTTCGCTCACTGGGGTAGACTGTTCTAGTTCCATGTGCCATGTTTAATGGATGTCAGTTATCAGTTATCTCCTGCTAATTTTCCCTCTGAAAGTTCTCCACTGCATTAACCAGGTATTGAACTCAGTCTTTGGGTCATGTCACTGGATCTAACCAATGCCTTTAGCTTGGTTAGATCCAGTGACAGGACCCAAAGAGTGTGCCATGTGTCCTCAAGGTTAGATCCAGTGACACGACCCAAGTTGCATACTTTTATCTGCTCGAGAAAAATGTTCTATTAGTTACTGATACTTGTTATGTAGTGAGAAATATCACTTTGAAAAGTATAGTAAGTGAAGTTTGAGAAAATGTTCTAGAGAGATTGAGTGTGTTTGTGGATTGTGAGTCAGAGAATATTTTTCGCGCGGTAAAGTCTGAGTTTTGACTGGTGTGTGGTTGATGGGCTTCTCTCTAGGTGAAGAGGTCTGACTGTATGAAGTTGGTAATTGTCTTTAACGTCTGGTCAGCAATGACTAAGACGGGAGTCGGTGAATGTTACATCTTGAAACTTGGTAATTACTGCTCGAGAAGGTTCACACGTTTTCTGTTTACATAATCGCCGGGTGGCTCACAGCATATGAGCGGGAGAACAGCTTAGTCGCGTGCAGGTGGTTTGATTGGTCAGAACTGACCAATCAGCAAGTCAGGTGGGGGTGATTGACCAATGAATACTTGTTATATTGTCTGAAGGTAGAATTTGGCTTACTATTTGGAAGAGTGCATTTCCTACAAAGAGGTAAGGCTGGTTGTGTTGTGGAAGAGTCTACAGTACCACCTGTAGGGGTCCAAGCTATGGGCAAACAGTGAACTTTCAAGCAAAACTCAATAGTACATTTTTATAATAAAATTTTATAATAAACTGACAATCAATGCACCATGAACAAAAATAGAAAAATACATTTTTTTGGTAGTAAAATTACCAACAATAAATTTTATTTCTAAAAAAATCATATCTTTACTCTGAAAGTATAAAATTTTGTCCAAAATATTTGTAGTTGAAAGCATAAAATTACATATTTAGATTTTGGCATTAAATAACACATACAAGTTGATATGCACTAAACCAAGTTGACTATGTGAATTGTTTTACTAATTTGTGACAAAAAATTTATTTCAAACAGAATACATAAAGAATAGAATTGAGGTTTAAAATTGTCTTCACAGTTTTTGACTCAAATAGCACCCAAAATTAATACGTCCTGGGTAAGACAATAAACTACATCCAACAGAAAGGCCTCTGATCAGAAGGTTTTCAGGAGCATGGAACCACCTCTTAATTGCTGGTGTTTCCAGGTCCACTATGACCCGAGGTGGTAGCATCTGTTCCAGCTATGGGAAAATAGATGACCTCCCCCAAACTGGGGTCAAAACACTATGAAAATGTTTTAATACCAGCAATACATTTTCATAAAAATTATTACTAGCAATTAATTTTTAAAGGAAAAAAAGTAATTACCAGCAATACATTTTTGAGGGAAAAATATATTACTAGCAACACATTTTTGGAAAAAAAAGATATATTGCTGCTAATATATTTTTGAAAAATTTATTACCAGCAATAAAAATCTGGTTGGCATTAAATAACCCATTGAGGCTGATATAGTGCAAAACAAAAGAAACCAAACCAAAATTAATTTTATTTATCAATTTCTTTATTTGTTTTCATGATTGTTAAAACACTTGGATATAAGTAAAGTGTACAAGAACAAAGTCCAATTTATTATTTTGGAAATGTTTTCATAACTTTTACTTGAATGAATGGACAGTTTGTAGCAGATGTTAAACCATTTTGTCAGACTCATATGCATAAAAAATGTTCTTCATATGCCCTCAGAACATAGGTAATCACGACTCTCCACAACTTCCTGTCCTTTGCAGCTCTTAATAAATTTTGTCTTTTTGTTATTTCTTCTAAACCCTGTTCTGCCATCCATTTACTCAAGCTCACTAAGTAGCTTATGCATTGTTTTCTTGTTTCTCTTGCCTTCAATTTATCCGGTAAGTATCAGATTTTCCAGGCCCTCTTTCTTCATTATGTGCCCTAGAAACCTTAACTGTCTCTTCCTGATGTTAATATAAGTTACCTTTTTGTTTCCATTTTCTCTACAACTTTGTCATTTCTTACAAGTTTGGACGATGGTATACTCAGCATCTTCCTGTTCTTTTTCAGGTTTTGTTCATGTGTGAAAGGAAAAATTCAATACATGTATGCTGTAGATCAGAAGAATCTAGTTCTGTTTTCATCTTGGGCTGAGGTGTATTGCATAGGCTATGCTGCAATAGATGCAGCATAGCCTATGCAATACACCTCAAGATTCACTAGCAGAGTAACTCCAATTTTTCCTTCATTATTTACAGAGACATTTACATTTCTTGACATTTTTTTTTTTTAGGAAAGATGTTCCTGATAGAATAAATAATTGTCTTGTCTCACTTTCTGGCTTGTCTTTTTTCTCTACACTTCGTTTTTGTTCAACAGAACAACTAGTTGCAACAGTTGGATGCCAAATATGATTAGTTGTGAGTTTCTTTACTTTGTGTTAATATTACAAGTTTAAATATTTAAACATATTCAGGTACTGGTAGGACTTTAAGCTTCAGGTTATAGTTTTGAACAATTTTTTAAAAGTTTAGTAATAGAAGTTTTTATATGTGTTATTGTAAATTCTGAAGGTTGCTATGGATAGACCAAATATTCAATAATGAAATGTATCAATTGTACTATTGAAACATTGAAAAAAATAAATTTCCTTTAAAATTGTAGTAAATTTTTTTTTATAATTCATGGATGTTAAATGTTATATTGGATGGACCAGGAAAATAATAAATGGACAAATTGCTTGCTGTAGTAGTTAGTTTGTTAGGTTTGAGGAATTAGATCCAGTTTTGTATAGAGTATTGCAGTAGAGGAAATTCTCAATGACAGCTAGAATTAAAAAGAAATATCTTGTTTATATGTCTCCATAGTGGTTCACACAAGTTAATTTTCTAGGCTACCAAAGACAAGTGAGAAAGATTCTGATTGGTTTGAAAGCTCTGTTTCAATCCCAAATTTTGTCAATTTGATTTCACATCTAGTTTTGCTGTTGAAGCTATACCCCCATTTTGTATGTATATAGTAGGAATTCATTGCAATAGGTGCCTTTCTTTTTCTGCACAAATTTTCTGACCCCAAAAGCTTAATAATAACATCTTTTTTTTTCTTTTCTTTTTTTTTTAATTTAGTACTTTTGACTCTAACTGATTTTCTGATTCCTGAGACCTTTTATTATGATTCCCACCATTTTTGGACTTAGAAGAACGAGTGCTTCAAAATGATATGGCTGTAAGAAGTTAAGCAATGTTGAACCTGGTCAGTACCTAGATGGGTGTCTGTTTTGGAATACCAAATGCTGTAAGCTTGGATATGCAGGTGGTGTAAAGGCTTGAAATGAGAAATCGAAGAACTGGGTGTGAATTCCAGTCAAGTTTGTTAAATTCACTTATGTGCAAATATCCTTGGGAAAGGTAGGGATCTGCTTCTTCGCCTTCCAGCTATGGGTTAAATAGTAAATTCTTTTATGAGAAAATAATTATTACCTCAAAAAAAGTTCTTCCAATCCAAAATATGTTTTGGCTTCAAATAACAAAGGGTTGATAAGCAATACAAAAACTCCTCTTTTCAGCATCTAAGAATAATTCAGGTTTTTAAATATATAAAGTTGTTGTGGAGTAGCTGAACACCACCCCCAAGATGGACGGGTCTAACACTATTTAAACAGCACTCTCTCTTACCAAGGGAGAGGAGATAGTCTGTATTCTCAACCATGTATAAACTACTATTTATTTTCTATATGTGTGTCAACCTTTCCTATTTATGACACAACAAAAGGCTTACAGTCCTATAACATTTTAAAGCTTTTTTTTTTTTAAATTGTTTAAAAGTATATACTGAAGGAAAATTTAAAATGCTAAATTTTAAACATGAAAAATATTTTCTTATTTTTCTAAGAAATTTGAAGTTATTGTGACTAAGTTCAATATGGTCAGGGAAAAGTGAATAGCTGCTTTTTATACAAATGTATCCTTATTTATTTTCATAAGTGGAAAATACTTTTTATATACTTGGTTCTAGGTCATGTCTGAATTGGACGTGACTGCCAATAAAGCCTTCTGGCATTAATGATAGTAACTGAATAGTTGTTGCTATAGCAAAGTGTTGCAGCAAAAAAGACCATCCACGTAATGTAACATGAAATATATATATATTTATTACAATGAATCATTAATACAAAAGGTAGATTAGTAAAGTTAATGATATAAAATGGTGAAATCCCTTCGCAAACAAAATTTTAAAGGGGCATTAACCTACAAATCACTCGCTAAATGCTATGATCCTTGTTTTTAAAAATTATAAGTTGTATAAAGTCATTCTTTAATAAGCAAGTACTTTCAACTGTACATTCAGTCATCTTCAGGCATAGAAACTATTTTTGTTTTTGGTAAAATTCAGGTAGCATCTGCGACAAAAAAATTAAATGCAAATCAAAGTATGTTTTTCTTTTTTTTTTAAATGTGTTATTGTTAATGGATACAAACTTTTGGAGCATGCAGTCGCAATGCTAAGGTTGAATTTTTTGAAAATTTAAGAGAGTGCGTTTTTTTTTTACTAATATGGCAATTTGAGAATTTTTTTTTTGTTGTAGGAGTTTATCAGTCAATGTGGCATGAACTAAATTGTTCAATAAATAGAGTAATGTCTCAGTTGTTATCCTGAAAATTTGCTCATCGGATCAGTTCTTTTAAATCAAATATGTGGTGCAGTTCAATTTATATTACAATGAATCATTCATACAAAAAGTAGATTAGTAAAGTTAATGATATATATATATATATATATATATATATATATATATATATATGTGTGTGTGTAAGTATATCTCTTTGCATACACAAATGCACATATAAAAACAATCAAACTAAATTTTATTAGTTTTTTCACTTGAGTAAAAAGGCAGGTAAATATTTTTTTTCTTGCTTTCTAAAGTTAAAAGAATTACACAAGCAGGTCTCTCCACTTAGGTTTGCTGGAAAAAATGATGTGGAAAAAAAAAATGATGGTCTGTTTTTTTTTTTTATGGCTAAAGCTAAAATTTGTCATTTTTCTTATTTTTTGTGAAGCTTGATGAATGTTCTGTGCAATGTAGATTTCTCTATTTTTCGACCAGGAAAGTAAAATAGATTTCAGAAATGAAGAACTGTCAGCAAATCTGAGTCTGATAGCGCTAAAGAACAAACAGAAAATCTTTGAATGTTTCAAATGCCTAAGTCTTCAGCTACAAGCATTTATATTTTATTCTCTTAAATGATAGTGTTTTGCTTTTTTTCTTTCTACATCTGATTGACAATTTGATTTCTTTTTTTCATTTTAAGCGTCAAAACTTACACTACCCATTATTTACTTAGATTTTATTCTTTTATTTTATAGTAGTGTTTTCTTACTCATTGAACTTTTATTTAGTTCTATTTTTTAGATTGTTTAAACTCTTGGTAACCTTGCAAGTGCTTAATCTCAGGTGTAAACTTTGACGGCTGCTGGAATCAATAACCAGTTGTTATGTCTGTAGAAGCTATATTCTTAGCTTGCTTCAAAAACAGAGAAATGACGACACAGAGAAAAAGACAGAAAGAACAAATAAATCAGTGAACTGTCAGACTTTCAAACTATGTCTTCATAGGTTAAGTACAAAGATATTTTCCTTGCCTTATACTTATAAATGTCATGATATGATACAAAGGACTTTTCCTAGAGATCAAAACTTATGAATATTCAGACTGAGTGGATGTTAGTATAATTTTCTTGACATTATTTATCAAGAAGGTACTTGAAATTAAAATTAAATTAAAAGCAACTGGCTTTTCTGAATTTTATTTTAAAAAGTAGACAAGAGTAAAAAGAATATATTATAATTTTTTAAAAATAGAGCATTCATTTATTCATCAAATGAAATGAATTCTTGCTGTCATGAGAAGAGAGCTAAAGAAGAAAGATTTATTCTCATATTTACGTTTCTCCCATCATGGGTATTGCTGTATCCATGATATAACAACACTGATATTTCACGGACATAATGAAATAGATGAATGGAAAAATGACAAAAATGCTTATTTCCTAAAGTTTTATAATGTTATGTTCTACATAAAATTAGATATATATACAAGTCCCACATGAAGAAATTATAACACTCATATGCAACAACAAAAGGTGTGTAAGAAAGAGGAACCATATTTGTAATATTTCCTGAAGGGAAAACTGGAGTTACGGCAGTTTCTCTACGGACCTTGTTAAGCCATGTGATTTTTTCTGTAAGACCTACCATTGTGGGCTAGGGATGTCCTTCTTTTCTAGGCTCTACATCACAACTGCCCTTCATCAATCTATCTCCTGACATAATTCACCAGCCATTATGTAACCCTTATGACTATCTCAACAACAGCTAGAGAATCACTGTTTGTAACATTGCTATTTAGGAAGAATTAATTTGTTTTAGAACAAAGCCACATATATAGGACACCCAGTAAAAATCCTTCTTACTATTGATAAAGTCTGTCAGTTTTCTTTTAATATTATTATTTTCTCCTCTGATTAATCATTCTATATTGTTTGTTTACAATCGAGCTGATGTATTAGAATTATTATTTATTTCAATTATGAGACAGAGTATTTTCCTAACTTCCTTAATTCTGCTATTTTCATTTCTGGGTCCATGAATGTAATGGGAAGAAGAAATAAATAAAATAACTACCCTCAAAAACTGACTTGTATTCCATAACAAAGAACCCACATTTGCATTTTGATTTCATAATGCTTGCCCAGTCAGTATTCTATCTAGAATGTTCCAATTAAAATATTTAATTGAAAAATCAATAAAAATATGATTAATATAAAATCTAATATGGAAAGGAGAAAGGAAAAATGCCATTGTTTCATTTTTACAGTATGTGAGTTTGTCACATATGGTGGCCATTAATAATTAAGTATAAGACTTCAATGTTAAAATAAAACAGTATTTAATTAAAACCACAAATAAGTACTTAACAAGAACAAAGAATTAAGCATTTCAATGAATACCTTGTTAGTAGCACGTCTCAGCTTAACATCTGGTAAATCCTAAATCAAAACCCAAATCATCAACACACAATAATTCACACTGGATAGTTCCACTCAATAATCAATTCAGTCAGTAGCCTGACATCCCTATTTATACACCTGGTGTAAAACATATATTCATAAGTCCAGAGTGTCACACTAGAACCTTGGTAGTTATTCATTTTCTTCCTATACGACAGTGAGGAAGGAGAAAGTTTGAAAGACTGTTGGATCAAGATGGACACTTAGGCTTAAAAGCAGAAAGAGACAGTTGAATTTTCTGGGGCACATTAAAACCAAAGAGATATTGAAAAGTTATCAGCCTGACCCACTTCTTGAAATCGGTATTTTAATAAATACTGATTTTGGGAAATAAGTTGAGCTGAGAACTTTTAGTATTCTCTCATAAAAAATATACACATACATTTTGGCTGTATGTCATTAGGTATACAATTCTCATATTTAATTATAACTGTATTATTTACATCTCTTTAGTGCAATTTTTAGCTCATTTATACTGAACAAAATTTTTGCTACCTTTTTTTAATTGAGTTCACCCCAAGGAAGTAAATAAAGCCACCGAGACAAGAGATTACTTGGTGTGGAAGAGTTAAAAGCAGGAACATTGCTAAAGAGTGATAACAGACAAAGAGTAATCAAGAAGACAGCAGATAGTGATTGAAATTATTTAAATTGTTGCAGATTAAAGTTGACTGGAAAGCGAGAAGTGTGAGAAAAGAAACTTAGTACAGAATTTATTCTTATATCTAGCCAGCTCAAGTGTAAATAGGTGATGGAAGGTAGAAAGTTTTTCCTCATATTAACAGGGAGCAGTTTAGTTTTGGAAGCATTAAAATTAACAAACCTTCCTTTGTCCCAGTTAATAACAGACTGAATGTTGTCGTGTATATCAATTTCCATTTTGACCATCTCAAACTGATCATATTTACTATTAAGAGAGGAGTAAATGGTGTCATCAGCTGATTCAGGAACTGAGCTCCTGACACCTGATAATCACATTACTGTTTAACCAATGCATATATCTACCAGACAAACTTCTTGATGAACCTTGTTTTGAAGTCAGTGTTTGTTGTCACATTGGCTTCATATAACTCTGATAATTTCACTCTGATTTTGAGAAACTCTTTTAAATATCCACTGTTTGATTCAAATTATTGTTCTCATCTGAAAGAATTGTTCTTGACATGCAAGATTATGTATCATGCATTAAATAAATTCAGCAAATATAGAAACAGTTTCAAGGAATGTTTCTGAAAAGATCTGTGAATTTTATCAGTTGCTGATTTCAAGTTTTTACAAAAATACAAGTAACATTCATGTATGACTCAAGTCTAAATGTCTAATTGACAACTCAATGATACATGAAGTAATTTGTCTGCAAATAAAGCTGGAAAGACAAGATAAAAGACAGTGCTATGTCTGTATGCATACTTCAGAGAGAAAAGATAATTTGATGCAAATAGTGTACAAGTCTATTGTGGATGAAACTATTCAAGGTGTAGCATATTGTCAAAAAATATTAAACTTAGGAACATACCATTCATTTCATTTACCTTTTTCCTTATCTAAAAGAGATAAAACATTCTTTTTATAGATTTTGTATATAATTAAAGTGAAGATAAACCTAAAACTGCCCTTTTAAAGAAAAATGAATTTTATACTTTTATTACCCATTTGGCACGGCCATTTTTCTGACCTTTCCCCATCATTTAATGATTAAAAGACATGGAGAAGAATTTTTATATTTCTCTCTATTTTAATGACAAACATTTACAAAAGATATTTTATAACACCTGCTGAATGTTATTTTCATCCAAGCTATCAATATTCAAAGACAACTTTAAATAAATAAAAAGAAGCTCTCTCCTCTAAATGGACATACATTATTTATCAGCCACATGATAAAATCTCAAGCACTATACATCTTATTTAATAGGGTATTATGGAAAGGGATTTTTATTCACATATATAAGTCACATTAAATAAAATATTAGTGTAAATTCTTGCATTACAATTCACTTATAGGTATAAATAATTTTTGTTTTGTTTGTCAACTTTATCGGTTTTATTCTTCAAATTTCAAGTACAATTATATATTATTCACTTGTATATTCACCATTATTTGCGATGTGATATTTGCCAGTAATCAGTCACTTCTGTGATAAAGTCGAGTAAAATTTTGATGTGAAAAATATTTTACAAACTCTTGACTTTCATTTTCATTTTCCCCATCAAAGCATTTTGCAGTGATTGAAAAAAATGTAATAATCAGTTGACACAAGGTCAGGTGAATATGGAGGGTCAGGTAGAACAGGCCAATCAAATTTCAAAGATTTTTCCTCTGTTATTCCTGTTGCATGAAGCCTTCCATTGTCTTGGAGGAGGAGGACATTTTTTTTTCCTTTTTTGATCAAACCTTTCGGGACATATTGCAGCTGCTGGACATATAAATGTGCATTTAGTATTTTATTGTATTTTAAGAACTCTGAATGAATAATACTCTGACAATCCCACCACCATTACCTTTCTTCTTATGGTCTCACTTGTGTTTTTTTTCCTTGTTATTGAAGCCTGTCATATGTAATCAGTTATTCATCAGTTGTTATGAAATATATTTTTCTTCTTTTATGTGTGGTGCCCCTTCAGGACGTAGGAAATCATAGCCCTTCACATCTTCTTGTTTATTGTAGCTCTTAATAGGTTTTGTCTTTTTGTTATTTCTCCCAAACCCTGATCTTCCATCCATTTACTCAAGTTCATTAAGTATTCTGCTCAGGGAGCAGTTAGTAAGGATGATACATTTTTCATTGCAATTCCCAAAACTGAAATTAATTCAGAGACCATTATTTACCATATCATTATGACCAGATAATAGTTTGTGTGTATCTATAAAATTGCTGCAAATTTATTCATTAATAAAATCAAATTAAAAAGTAAGTAATAATTAAATATAATGTTTATTAATGTAATGATATGAATAAAGTCACACAAAACATAAATAGATTAAGTTCAGTTATGAAACAAGTATGTATAATATTAAATTTATATAAGTACCATATTTGCTGGTGTCGAGGACATAGCTTTTTTCCTCAAATAAATCACAAAAATTTGCTAGGCAAAGGTTAGGGTTTTCATATGCCCATGCTAAGCCCAAAGTAAGTTTATCTATGCAAGATGGTAAACCAAATTCCTGGGTAAATATGGTATATTTTTAGATTTTATCATAAAATCCTGCAAGCTGTAATTTTTTCATGTAATAATTTACATAAATATATTTTTCTGATTCAACAGTGAAGCTCAAGCTGTGGCTCTAGTTATCTTTAAGGCATCTGATAGAAGGCTGGCAATCCAAACCCTATGTAAACTTCAGGGATACAGTATTACAGATTGATTATTTGATTTAATCCAATCATTCTTGTCAAACCGTGAAATGAAAGTCATCCTTAACAGGTTCTCTTCCAGTTCCTTTCATACAAATGCTGGTGTTCTCCAAGGCTCTTTCCTGGGTCCTACACTGTTTCTGATCTTCATCAATGATCTTCCTGATGTTATCAGTTCTCAAGTAGGCATCTACACAGATGGCACTACCATTTGCTCCTGTCTCAATAGTAAATCCGGCATTACTGACAAAGTTAACCTGATCACTGGTCTCAAAAAGGACCTCCAATCTGTGGTTGACTGGAGCAGGAAATGGCTTGTAAATTTTAGTGCCTCCAAAATGAAACTGCTCTCATTTACCCACCATAGAGAAATCTCCCTGCCTCCTATCTGTATGGCTGAGGCTCAACTTCCTGATTGCATCTTACTGCACCTTCTTGGTCTCAAATTTTCCACTGACCTGAGGAAGAACAACTACATTGAATTGATAGCTACAGCTACCACAAGGAAAGTTTCTTCTCTGTGTCATGCCAGAAGGTTTATTTCATCTGAGTCCATCCTTAAAATCTACCATTCATCTTTGCATTGAATACTGGTGCCATATATGGTCTTGTGTCCCCGCTGTTCATCTTGAGGCTCGAAACAAAATCCAACAACGGATATGCAATGTGATAGGTTCTGACCTGGGATCTCAACTCCAGTCACTTTCTCACAGATGTGATGTGGCTTCCCTCTGTCTTTTCTACAAATATTTTCAAGGAAACTGTTCTGACAAGCTATTTTCATTGGTGCCCCGACTGCATGAATTTAAGTGTGCTACTAGGTTGGCATCTTGGTCCCACCCTTTTACTGTCAAAACAGTTAAATGTAACTGACTCTTCTACTCCAACAGATTCTTCTCTTGCACTTCCTGACAGTGAAACTCCCTTCCACTTACTTGCTTCCCCAATAACTATAATCTTCAAAAATTCAAATGTAATGTCAGTCGACATCTTCTGATGCCTTGATCTTGATCCCTGTACTTCTCTTTATCCTTTCCTCAAACACCCCTCTTTGCTTTTACTTTCACTCTCTGTAACCTTTGCATACTAGTGGCACTCTAGCCTCACTTAAGGTGAAATGCTTAAAAAAAAAAGAAAATTACAACATTAGCACTAATATTTAATTTGCATAACAATTTTTAAAAACATATTTTAATAAATATTTCTTCTATGTTATTTGTTTTTTAATTCAAATTTTAAAAATTATTTTATATAAGTGATATTTCCATTGATAAAGTTTTCTTTTTAAATTCATCATGTTAATATAGAAAGAAATTATATCTGCCTTGTCAGAATTCATTTGCAAGTGAGAAAACCTACAGTATTTATTATAATAAGCATTGGTGTCATCTGATATATCACATTTTTACAAATAAGTTGAACAGAGTCCAAAAAGGGCATAAAATTATCTAAATAAGCCAAACATTAACCAATTTGATTTTCTTAAAACTGTACCAAACTGTTTAAACAAGTGAAAAAATATAATAAACTTGCTGAAATCATTTTTATTATTATAAACATCATAAAATTATTCAAATGACTCTCTCTGTTACTATGCTGAGAGAAGAAAATTCAAGTTGATTCAATAAAAACAAAATTTTATTTATACAGAAATTTTGGAGAGGAAGAGAACTTCCTTGACAACATAATTTTTCTCTATTTTTTTTTTTCTTTTGGTTAGTTATATAAAAGTTTAAGTCAGTCTTACCTTCCAGTAAGACAGCATAAATTAACCAAGCCTGGTATATGGAGATTCTTACTCTGAGACAGCATGCCACCATTGCATGAAAATAGGAAGCTTATGAATTGTTCTGGCAACAGCTTCCTCTTTCACAATTATTCTACACAGTAATCTTTCAAGCAGAGAGAAAAATGACAAAGGAGTAGGATTAATACAAGATAAAACATTTCAGAAATCATTCTACCGACTATTCAAAAGAAAGCCTTTCATCATATCTATCATAACAGTGTATGCACCGACAGCACAAAGTAAAGAAGAGGAAATCAAATCTTTCTAATTCATGCTAGACAGTGCCAAGGCTCTTTGCAAATCGCAAGAAGTACTCATTATCATTGGAGACCTAGATGCCAAAGCAGGGAATATAGCAGGAAGATTTGGGCTAGGAACCTGCAACGAACGTGGAGAAAAATGAATCCAATGGTGCCCAGCCAATGACCAGGTAATAGCTAACACATGGTTCCAAGAACATTTGCGACAATTATGGACATGAATGAGCTAAGGAGGAGAAACTAAAAACCAAATTGATTATATAACTATCAACAAAAGATTCAGGAATGCATTGATTCACTGTAAAACCTACTCAAGTGCAAACTGCGGAAGTGATCATTATCCTGTTATATGTAAACTAAGAGTGAAACTGTAGATATTAAAGAAGCCTAATGAAGTACCCAAGCTACAATACAACAAAATCCTGAGCAACTCGAAACCTGAAAGAAAAATATATAGACAATGTGAAAAGAAGATACAATGAACACAATGGAAACTTAGAATGGGATGCACTAAGAGACACTTTAGTGACATCAGCAAACAATATCATCCCAAAGGAGGAGGGATGAAGAAGAAAAAAAAATGAATAGATGACGATATTCAGTCACCCCCCCCACACACACACACACGAGGGTGTCATGTGGCACAAGGCCTTTTTTTTTTTTTTTTTAAATGAATAGATGACTGATGAGATTCTTGATATTATGGAAAGGAGACAGATAACTCTACCAAGACACAGAACTGAATACAGAAAATTACACAATGAAATAAGGACCAAATGCAAGCAATCTGAAGAAGAATGGCTAAACAAAAAAATGTGCAGAAATAGAAAGATTGAGTACTACCAACAAAGGAGATATGCACAAACAAATAAAGCAACTAACAGGTCACAAAAAAAGTGCTCATCAACAGGCTGTTTAAAATCAAAGAATGGAACACTCATATTAAAGAAGGAAAAAATTTTTCAACACTGGAGTGAATATATTGGAGAACTCTTCCATGATGAAAGAGAACAATCAGCAATATACAGGACTACTGATGGACCTGAAATTCTGAAAACCAAAGTA
Organism: Acanthosepion pharaonis; assembly: GCA_903632075.3. Lineage (NCBI taxonomy): Eukaryota > Metazoa > Mollusca > Cephalopoda > Sepiida > Sepiidae > Acanthosepion > Acanthosepion pharaonis. The sequence goes on from CAHIKZ030004067.1 coordinate 854,557, forward strand.
GAAGCTTCACTGGCCAAATTGAACAGAAACAAGGCAGCAGGGCCTGGTGGAATTGTAATGAAAATGCTGACAGCCTTAGATGACTTTGGTATAGACAAGATCACAGAAATAATAAATGAAGTCTACAACAGTGGGGCTATACCAGAAGATCTTAGCAGATTGATCTTCATAGCAATGCCCAAGAAACCAGGTGCAAATGAATGAGAACTCCAATGAACAATCAATCTAATGAGCCAAATAACAAAACTCATCATCCGTATTCTGATGAAGAGAGCATGCTGCAGAATCAGGCCAGATAGAACAAGAACAATGCAGGTTTGTTAAAGACACCAGAATAATGAACGTATTATTCATGCTCAAAAATGTTATCAGAAAGAGCAATACAAAAACAGAAGACCTAAGACAAAATACACCACAAGGAACTGCTCAGCAACCTTGATATATTCAGGAAGGATATTAGAATAATCAAGAACCTATACTGGCAGTAAACAGCATGCATGCATATAGAGAATGAGTTCAGCAAATATACAAAAATAGAAAGGGGGTAAGGCAAGGATGTGTCTTCTCACCAGACCTATTCAACCTATACAGCAAGGCAATTCTGAGAGAATTGGAAATCCTACTTGGAGTCAGCATTGGCGGCCACAACCTAAACAACAAAAGATATACAGATGACACAGTACTGATAGCAAACAGGAAAGAAATTACAAAACCTCCTACAGAATGTAGCGAAAAGAAGGGACTAAGGATAAACTACAAGAGAGAATGCAGGGTCATCAGTAAAAGGAACACTAAAATCAAGCAGTTTAAATATCTGGGAAGTGTTTTGACAGAGGATGGCAAGTCTGACACTGAGATTCGTAGTCATATTGGGATGGCCAAGGATGCATTCCAAAAGCTGGGCAGAGTATTGCAAGACAGGCGGATCTCTTTGGTAACAAAGAAAAGAATACTGAGCTGTTACAGGACATCTGTCTTTCTTTATATCAGCGAATGTTGGACATTCTCCTCAAAGATGAAAAAGAGACTTGAGGTGATGGAGATGTGGTTCTACAGAAGGATGCTGAGGATATCATGGATTAGGCATGTGAGCAATAATGAGGTCTTAGAGTGGATGCAAACAAGGAGGAGGCTTATACTTAACACAGGAAGAGGCAGCTAAAGTTTCTGGGACATGTAATGAGAAAGAAGATCCTGGAGAATCTGATACTCACAGGTTGAATAGAGGAAAAGAGTGACAAGAGAAAGCATTGCATGACATACCTAGTGGGAGTGGGGGAGGTTGCAGAGGGAAAAAAACATTGGGAGCGACAAGGTATAGGGGGAGGTGGAGAGCCATGATTGCCTACGTCCTGAAAGGACATGGCACATAAAAAGAAAAGAAAAATCTTTCTTTTTTTTTTTTTTTTTTTTTTTTTTTAAAAAAAGGCTGTACAGTTGTGGGGTTGATGATCTTTGGTTTCCACTTGTAATTTGAGATTTAATGTAGTTTTTATTGTTTTGCAGTTTTACAGAACATCCTTATCCCAATATAGACCAGTTTTTGGCTTTGTAAAAATTGATGAAAAATATATCTTGCATGTAAAGATAAAATCACCTCAAACGTTAAAACATACAATATTTAAAAAGTACATATGGGATGTTCTTGTGTCAAACATCTGAGTCCTTTCATGTATGCATGAGAGAGAGAGTCCTTGTAATTTTAATATGTATGTATGTATGTATGTATTTCCTTATGATTCTCTGTGAAATTCAGGATCCTCATAAAATAGGACATGGGAGAATGGAACAGAATTATTTCATCAACTCTCTGCTCCCTTTGTCTGATCATCTCTATCTTTATACATTTTTCTGAGACAATGGAATTAATTTCAGATTGTCTTTTGCTTTCTGATTGGTTCAAAGGTATAATTCTTGTTCTTCACCTAAATTTAGGAATGATGACCTCTTTTATTTATTCTTTTTTTTATCTTTTCATTTTTATTTCTTTATGGCAAACTAAAATGGTTCTGTATTGTCCCATTTTTTATTTTATTTATTTATTTATTTATTTTTTTAAATGGTGAAATTTTTATTTTTCTATCACGACACAGTCCATCTGAAACTGGACATTTATTTATTTTTGTTTGCAGCATAGTCCTTTTTGTAATTGCCCAATGTATATCAGTGGGACCACACATTAAACTGACCTGTGTGTCATAAGTATGTCTGCATGAAGAGGAAAATTAATAATATTGCAAAAAATAAATGAAAACAAAGTAAGTGTATTATTTATTTAATGTTTTTACATGAATTTAAGACCTAATATATCAGTTCTCTTTCTAATCACTTGTATTTCTGCAGTATGTGTTTCACTCTAGATCAGGCTAGAATGAACTGTGCATTTAATGTCACACCTGACACTCAAAGAAGCCAGGTGAGGAGATGACTTAAGTTGACCTCCCAGCCACATGATTGGCAATGCAAGTGGGAGAAAATCAGCAAAGCTTTACCGAGCTTGAAAGGGTAGGAAAAAAATTGTATTACCCACAATTGTATAAACACTCAGACTGCCTATTTTGGATGAGGGATCTTGGGGCTGCACACAAACATACAGGTCAAGAGTAATAGAAGAATTTACGAGTTGAATCAAATGTAATGTTAATTATAAGAGAAGTCTCATGTTATGAATTTACATGACTTAATAACATTTGATGCAAAGAAATTGTAAGTTTACTCATTTGACTGAGTTTTACAGACTCAACAATAATTGAGATTAAGTCTTCAATTTAAAGTTTTCCTTCAACAAAGAAAACTCTAGACCAGTTTCAAAGCAAGGATAGAAAAATGCTATTTAGCCTATATCTCAGAAGAGAAAAGATGGAATCATACCAGTCCCTTTTTGTGCAAAATTGAATGCAACGAACTTGAATACAACTTGTACTCAGTATGCCAAGTCCACTTTCAGAAAAGAGAACCAATGTCTGTATAAGAAGTCTGTAGTCATCTTCCTTGCATCACTTTTCAGTGTATTTCAATCTTGTTTCTCTTACTTGTTTCTAATAATCATTGTTAGTTAACAACTTACTAAGTCTCTCTTCTTTTATGTGCTTTGTCTCTTCAAGAAATTGGTAATCATGGATCTCCACATGTGCGTATCCATCATAGCTACGAGCAATATATATATATTTTGTTTTTTACTGTCCTCCCACTCCCTGTTCTGCCGTCCTCTTACCTTCAATATGGCCTGTGAGTGTCTAATTCTCCAGCCTACTTTCTTAATTATGTGTCCCAAAATTTTAAGTCTAAGTGTCATTTTTGTTTCCTTTTTCTATAAAACTTCCTCAATGCATGTATACTTCCTATAGGAGGATTGATATTACACAGCAGATTATCACTTTTTCTTTATTTCGAATGAAATTTTTTTTGTTTCTTAGTACTTTGCTTAGCTTTTGGAAAGCATCTTTAACTACTCCAATCTGCTTTTAGATTTTGGTGTCATATTTTTCTGTCCTCTGTTAAAACAGTTTCCAGATATTTAAAGTTCTATACTTGCTTGATTTTGACATCTTCATGTTTTAGCTTACACCTTAGCCTTGCTAAAAACCATATATTCTGTTTCTTTACGGGCTTACAGCCATATCATATTGAACCAGAACTTTCTGTATATTCTCCAAATCAAACAATATCAAGCCTGGTCAGTACTTAAATGGATGACCACTTGGAAATACTAGGTGCTGTAAGCTTGAATTTGCAGCTGATGGAATGTATAATGCCTCGTAATTGGAAATCACAGAGCTGAGTTCCAGTTTGCGTCGGGTTTGTTACTTACACACCAAAATCCTTGGAAAAGGTATATAACCCACCTCTTCTTTCTTTGTTGGTTAATTAGTAAGACTAGTAACATTAAATTATTATTATCTCTCTGCACCCCAAATACTTATAATCGAAAACTATTTTCTTGCTTTATATAACATGCAAAGGGTTGATAATGAATGAATTAATATGTTTTCTTATAATCAATGGTTAGTTCTTTCTTCCTTGCTTTCCTTTATTACCTTGCCTAGAATTTCCTTTTCTTTATGAGTTTGCTAATAATTCCAAAATGAAGTTATTTCCTTCAACACACAAAGCAAGAAATGTATTTTTTATTGTGACGAACAGTCAAAGCAAACAAATTATTTTCTCTTATTTGGTATTCAAAAAATTATTTAGAAATTTAATATCTGAAGTTTCTTTGGCTACCTACTGATTTCATTTTCAGATATATCAAATGCTAATTACTTCTTTCCTCCATTGGATTTAATAAATTATTACCTCATCAAGATGCTGCTTGTGAATTTATATTTAATACAATGCATAAATATTGCAAAATCAAGTAACATTGAAATATGCTGATCATAGTAGAGAGATTAAAAACAGTATGGTGGCAACAAACTGATGATAGTAAAATATAACTTTTCAAAATTAATGTCTATAATTTTATTCAAATGAAATAAACTCATACAGAGAAAAAAAAATCATAACTCACTATTTAACCAAAAAAAAAATTTATGGAAATTCTAATCTTTTATCTATGTGTGTTCCCGAGATAAAACTTAATACAGAATACCCCACCCAATTTAGGAGCATATTGTACCGTTAACCCCTGCTGAGTAAAGTGCCAAATTTCATTAAAATTAGACAAGGGGTTCTTGAGGTGGGTTTGTTTTTATGGTATTTTTAAAAGAAATTCAGTATTTGTTTTCAATGCACATTCTTATATCAATTCATGTATATAAACATACACTTGCATATTATATTCCAACTATTATGTGTGTGAAAAGTAAAAAAATTTTATAATAGATTATAACATTATTAAATGAAATTAAATTTTTATAACACAACATATATTTATACAATTCACTACACTACGTTAGAACTTTTTCATAAACAAATATTGCAGCATCTTCATCTATCAAGTACTTGTCAAATGTAATGTGTATCACTGGAAGATTGTCTCATGAGTTGATGGTAAATAAATAGATGTATGGTGATTTTCTGCCATTATATATTTTTAAATAAATGTTGGGAAGAAACAACGTATAATAAAAACATAATTATTATTAATTTATTATTGTGTTTCATCTAAGTAATATTGCATAATGTGAGTAATAATTTATATTATAATAACTTGTCATGCTAATAAATATTAAAATAGCTGTAATTAATAATCTCTATCTATAAAAGGCAGGATGTGTGTGTGTGTAACAAATGCACAGCCACAATTTTCAACGGATTTGCACCAAAATTTACATGCACAAAGTTAGCGGGAAGGCCAAGACTGACTTTGCATTTCCCAACCCCCATCGATAGTGGAAATAATAAATTTTTTCATGCTTCTACAGCAGTTTTCATGTAGTTTGCGGCCATTTTGTACTGGCCAGAGTGAGAGCCTATAGCTGGCTGCCACGAATAGGCAGAAAGATTCTATTGGCCAGCATGAGAGCCAACAGCTGACTGACACGAATGTTAACTATCATGCTCGCATGCAAAAAAAATCGATAGCTGCATTCGTCACAAGTGGGAAAAATTTAAATCTGCATGGCACTTTACTCCAATTGGCTCATTCGCTTGCTTAAACTCAACGTTGATTCTGATTCCGCAGAACTGGGTTGGGTGTGAAAAAGTATTTGTTGTTAACATTCTTTTCTCATTCAGTTTTTCCAGTTATGAGTCCTTTTTTAAAGCTGATTGTTTTGTGTTCATTTTATTTAGTTCTTTTTTCGTAACAGATTTAATGTTTAGTATACAGCTTAGAGCAGTGCGAGATAGGCAAGAAGTAAAGCATGTAGCAACATCAGCATGGCAAAGAGCACTTCTTTAAAGGCAAGGAAGGGCAAAAATATTTTATGTCAAGTGATAGCGAGTCGTACGATTTTTGAATCAAGCACAGGCAACACCGGGCCATGCTGTTAGTAAATTTGATAATATTGTTACCTCATCATTTTGTATCATGAAATGTTTTTAAAGGGGAACCAACATGTTTATGGGTGGTCTAGTATCCAATAAACAAAGGACAATTCGTTTGAATAAGTTTCTGTTGTAAAATAGGAAAAGAAAACAAATCTTACCTCACTCTATGTTTTCCCTTCTCATCAAGTCACTTTCACTGGACAAGTGTGCATAAAAAATAAATAAAAAAGGATTTTTTTTTAAAAATAACCTAGATTTTGGCAACCCCAAAATGTCAAGAGAAAGGGAAACAATTTCAATATACCAGCTAATATTTCCACAATTTTTCAGTCACGCAAAACTGTTTTCAGATCAGTAATTGCCTCTATGACTTCTGAATAGCATGGAATAAACACATGAGCAACAATGAAGTTTTAGAGAAAATGGAAACCAAAATAGTGAGCTGAAGAAGATGCAGTAGTTTCTTTTCTCTTCATTAGTGAATTTGTTCAATCATGTACTTCAAATTGAAAAGTAGAATTCCCAACTTAAAGGTCAGTTCATGTTGGCTTCTTCAATCTTCAGACTGATCAGCCATATGCACATGATAGACAAAGCAGAAGAAAGAAAATAATTATTTCATTGTGTTTTTTTATATATATTTTTTATACTGTTGTTCACCTAATAAGAAGCCTAAGATCCACTAAGGGTTACTAAATTGGATTATTCTATGAACATAATTTTGAATTATGAGGATATGTAGGATAGATAATTGTTGATCCTGGACATGAAAAAGTTAAAGAGTGTGTTGGTTGGAGAAGCATCCTCTAAGATGTCTACTTCACAAAGTAATAGCTGCTGGGATGAAGATGACCAAATGGAACTTCTTTCTTATCAATGGAATAAAAAGGAATTTTTGCATCCTCTCCATGTAAGTGAAGAGGTCTGAACTAGTGGTATTAGGAAATATTGTTTGTTAGAACATTTTCCATGGAAATTGTGATGTTGCTTTGATAAGAGGTTCTAGAGTGAAAAATAATTCATCACCCACATGGCTGTGTAGATATTTTTAACTTACTCACAGCTAGAAAGTGAGGATTGGGTACCTCCAACATCATTCTTGTAAAGATGTTTTAGTCTCATTTGATTTTTATAAAGAGTATGGTAGGTGGAGTCAAGTACTTTCTGGAGGGGTATAAGGAGCCTACTGTATTTCCAGCATCATGTATATGAGTTCAACTTGAGAAATTACAAATGTGTATATCATTAATAAATGCCAAATTTTTAGTAAAACGATGTTATTTATTTATTCATTTCACTGTGGAGAAAATGATATATAATTTTTTATATATCATGAACAGTTTTAGAAAAAGAATTACAACAAAGTGAAAAAGGTTTTCCTGTGATGCGTTCAGACCAAAGACATGTTTACATTGATGTAACTGCGTAAGTACATAAAGGAAAGGGAATGCTTAGTTTCTTTTTGTTTATGTTTCCATCAATTTTGTGATTAAATATTGCACATTGTAATAATAGATCCGCTAAGAGAGGCGAAATATTATAAAAATCCTGGATGTAAATTGACAGTGGATGATCTCATGATTAAAACACTTTCTAAACATTTTCCTCTTAGAAAATTGCTTTCTCTTTGAATTAAAGTAGCATGTTTTAAATCAGAAATATGGTCCATCTCATGGTGAGCAACTAATGTATTTTATGTATTGTTTTGTAAAAGATCCCTTTTATGTTCATATAATCTTTTATTAAAATTCTTTGGAGTTTCCGATATATTTCTTGTAACAATTATTACAAATCATTGAATAAATTCCTCTTTCAAGTTTTAGCTTTTATCTTAATCAATTCTTTTATTGTTTTAGAAGTAGTAACACATTTTTATGTTGAGTTTAGATACTTTCTTTTCAATTGTAATTGTAATACAATATATTTTGATTTGTTGGCTTTTACAGAAAGGATTTCTTTTCTATTTTGAAATTATTTTGTCACCGTATATTATTATAAGTTCAAGTTTCAAGTTATTCTGTTGTGTTCACTCATGCATTTGGAAAAGGCAGGAAGTTGTCGCTTCTCTCAGCTATGGGTAAAATAAAGAAAAGGACAACTCTGAATTCCAAACGTTAGAGTAAGCAATAGGAAACTATTATCTTTTCTAGTGTAATATTATCATCTCCATCAAATGAATGAAAACACATGATTGAATCTCTCATGTAACATTACATTTTACTTCACTCCGGACTTTGTCACTTGCTGTTGGCCAGTGTATATCTGGGTGGTTCCAGGTCCTTATCTGAATGTGGACCTTATATTATTATTTGCAATATCTGAGAGAGGCGGTTTACCTCTACTCTAGAGTGAGTGTTTCTGCCTGTACTAGACTTCTCTCTCATGTATGCCTCCCAAGTGAAGTTAAGTCGATCATATAGGTCTGTACTTGGTTGCCAGGAAGTTACTATGTATCAATCTGGCAGATGATTTTTCTGAAGGACACTCAGTTCAAAGTCTTTTCTGGCAAGATCTGGATTGAGCCTATTATATACTAAGTGTTCACATCCAGGGCCAGTGTAAGGGTCTTGGGCCCTACCAAATTTAGGCTACAATCTCTGACATTCTACTCCATCTCAATTTTCATAATGTTGTCGTCATATATAATACAAATTTTATCGTAGCCTAATTATGTAGAATAATATAAAATATAACTAAACAATTCAACTAGAAAAAATGAAAATAAATAAAATGTATCTGAATACAAATTAGAGACATGTTATAATAGATCATTCCATCTTAAATAAATCAATGTTTTGCAGCAATTTTTAACATCAACTTGAGATTCAATAATTTAACAAACACTTTAAATACTATGAATAAAAACAATAGTGAATGTTATATAGTGTTTCTTGAGACTTAGTATGAGCAAAACAAATTCATGAATACTTTAATAGTAGTTAGTTGTAACATATATAAAAGCAAATGTTGCTAAGATAGTGAGGGTCACTTTCAATGGTCAAGTTTACTTTCATTTGGTATTTAATACGGTAGTTGCAGCAGCAGTCATCTCATAAGTCAGCATTATTTGTTTCCACTTTTTGGTATTTTTTAATACATCATAATGTTAGTTTATGAACCAGTAACAAACTTTAAGAAAAAATTTCGGAATTCTTTTGCATATTTACTATACAGATGGTTGATGGAAAATTTTTCCATTTGGAAGTGGGCAATGATGCCAAAAATGGTTCGTAACCCCTGTTTTAAAGACTTAAATTTAAGAATGGGCCAAAGTGAATAAAAATCAAAAATATATATTTATATTTGTACATTTAAAGCAGGGTAGAAGAAGGAAAACTCTTAATTCGAAACAGGGTGGTCATGGGTTTACCTTCCTGTAAAAAATTTACTTGCTACAGAAACCGTAGCAGCAACACATAAGTATTGATAGCTGTGGAATCTACAAGACTTGAATGAGTGAGATAAGTATTCTGGAATGACTTAGGGTGAGACACATACTATAAAATGAAAACAGGACTTGAATGAGTGAATGCAAAGTCTATTCTGGAATGATTTAGAGTGAGACACATACTACATATGGAAAACATAAAAGGGGATGGCATTAAAAAACATATAAGTAAAATAATATATCAGTATTTACCTACAAATACAGCTAAATAAGACTCAAGTGTAATAACTTTCTCAATCATTACAACTGATATTGATAAATAAATAAGTAGGTGCTCAAGTACTGATAAGTGTCCTTCTTCTATTCTTTATTTAGCTTTTGCTATTATTTCTCAATCACATCCATTTTCAGCTTACAGAAACCAATCCTTCAGTAATGATGACATTGATATTACTTTGAAAGCCTTGGGTCTCAAGAAAAAAGAATAGAGACTATCTGGAGTCATTCATCGTGTTGAAATACAACCAGTAGACAGTGAAGAAGAATCAATAAAAAGAAAAAAAAAAAAAAAGAAGTAACTTGAACAGAAGTCAAATTACTTCAATATTATTATGAAGAAATCCAAGTTGGTCCTAAAGAATTTAATAAGAAAATCTATTTGGCTGCATCTTCATTAAAATCTGATTTCATTCTCTTTGATCTGAACTTTATCAATACATATGATGATGTTGATCTGAAGTACAGATATCATAAAGGCTCTAGTTTCAGTTAACACAGACATTCATCAGAGATTGACACACATAATGTTTCATCTGTTTATAATCATTATCAACAGTATATTTAAGAAAATCAAGTATCAGTTTAAAAAGGAGTTACATCCATCAAGTAAAATTTGATTCATATCATAAATACTTTTGTTATCATAATTTAGTCTGCCTAGAAATGATTTATAACCACTTCATGTTGAAACACCAATTTTCATATGATCAACAAAGTTAAGCAACATCAAGCCTAGTCAGTGTCTAGATGAGTGACTGGTTGGGAATATGAAGTGCTGTAAGCTTGGATATACAGGTGGTGTAATAGATAATGCTTCAGAATTGGAAGTCAAAAAGCTAAGTTCCATTTTGTGTTGGGTTCATTATATTTACTTCTATGAAAATACTCATCGGAAAGGTATGAATCCACCTCTTCTTCCCCCAGCTATGGGTTACTTAAGAGAACTTATTATCATCTCCAAAAAATTCTTAAAATGTAAAAATGTTTTTGTGGTTTTAAATAATCTGCAAAAGGTGGATAAGCCATAAAGAATATCAGTCTATATATTTTGAGTTTCTTGATAAAATTCAAAGAAGTATGTTTTATAATCGATCCTGAGCTAGCATAACTTTCTCATCATCATGACATGGCTTCCCTCAGTCTTTTCTACAAATATTTTCATGGCAATTGTTCTGATGTGCATTTCTCCTTACTCTCTTGACTGCATGAATTTGAGGGTACGATTTGATTAGCAATGCTTATCTAAGTTGTTTTATACAATGCCTGGCTTGTTTTATAAAGTGCCTTACTAGATTGGCAATGCTTATCACAGACATGGTAAACTAAGTTGTTTTATACAATGCCTGACCTGTTTTATAAAACACCTTACTAGATTGGCAACTATGTCTCACCATTTTACTGTTGAACTAGCTTAGATGTAATTGCCTGTTCTATTCTAATAGTTTCTTTTCTTGCCTGTGGAACTCCCTTCAAATTTCTTGCTTCCCTGTAATGTTTAAAAATTTAAATGCAACATCAATCATGATCTTCTATATTCCTGATTCCTGTTCTTTTGTTGTCCTTTCCCTCACTTCTCTTCACTAAAATCTTCTCCTTCCTTTTTACTGCCTGTAACAACCTGTTTCCTAGTGGCATTATTGCTTTATCTTGGTATGAAATGATTAAAAAAATTCTATCTGTAAATGAACATGGAGCAAGATGATACATAGATATTTCATTGTAGACCCAAACTATTAATGTATGTTACACAAGGTTCAACACCATTTGAATGGGAACCAAAACAACTAATAACTTAAGATGGCATTGTTTATAAAATCTATTTGAGCTTACAGCCATGTCACCTTAAAACATCAGTTTCTTTATGATCATTGAAGTTAAATTGGTTAGTACCTAGATGGGATGAGCTTAGATATGTGGGTGGTGAATTCTTCCTCAGAGAGCTGAGATTCAATTCCTGATGAGTTCAATATATTCACTTGCACAATTACCATTGGTAAAAGTATGAATTCACCAGTTCTCTCTACGAGAGGTTAATTAGTAAGACTTGTATCACTAAATTATTGTTATTATCTCCAAAAGAGAAAGATTCTTACAATCTTAAATTATTTTCTGGCTTTAAATATTTGATTAGCCTTATAAAAGGAATCAATCAAAATGAATAATAATTGTTTTAATTGTTCAGCACTAGAATGTTAGCAATGTATTAAGCCTGTAGATGTTTGTGCTAATATAATAAAAGTTTACTGAAAAAAAAAATAGAAACATCTATAGCTGAAAAAACAAAAAAGAGATACAATTGACTATTAATTATCTTGTGTCAGTAATTCTGGGAAGGCAGTTATTTTTTTCTTTTGTTTACAATTATTCAAAATTAAATATTAAAAATGTTTTCAAACAAAATATATATATATATATATATATATATATATATATATATTTTTCTTTTACAGAAACTCTACTCAATTATCTTTATAATTATTTCCAGTAAAGAAAAAATAGAAGACTGACAATAATTTCAATCTGTAGTGTAATAAGATGATATATAAAAGCAAAATCAGAAAACAATTATTTATTAAATATTTGCAAGAAAAATAGCAATTACAGAAATACAACATACTTATTTTTCAATGCATTTAATTCTGTTTGAATATGAATATATATATATATATATATATATATATATATATATATATATAGGGACACATACATATATAATGTTTGTGTGTGTGTGTATATAAATATATATATATATATATATAAAGTGGAAATTGAAGTCAACAGCCAGCAGTGACAGTTTCATGCTTAAATATAATTATCAAACCATATATATGACAGTGTCATGCTTAAATATAATTATCAAACCATATATATATATATATATATACACATATATATATATAGTTGTAGAGTGGATAAATGAAACAGCAGGCATGTACATGTGTGCTGGTGGGCATACACAGGAAAGCAAATAAATATTTTTTAAATTTATGCATGAGGTGTAAACGTAATAGTTCTCAACGTGGTTATACAGAGCAAAAACATGAGTTAATTAGTACATATACGTGTACCTATGTTTTTGGCCTGACGAAATGGGAATACCACCCAGTGAAACTATAGTCACATGCTAAAAATGTAGGTATGTGCATATGTACTAATTAACACATATATATTTGTATATAAAAAGGCTCTATGATGTGTGTATGTGTACAAGTATTCAAATAAAGGCAGTAATATATGTATATGCCTAGGTGTGTGTGTATATATATATATACACACACACACACACACATATATATATATATAAAAAAAATAATAATCCCTGATTTAAAATACAACATTATGAAACACAACAGTATTAATATAGATAAAACAAGTGAACAGATATTCTCTTAAGGCTAGACAATGGGAGGTGATAAGCTAAGGTAATTTGATTGATAATACCATTTATCCTCAGAGATGCCAAGCATTTTCTTCAAGCACAGTTTTGTCTTTCTTTCATTCCAAACTGAGACAAACAAAGAGACCATACGGTCACTGACAAAATTCATCGTTAATAAATTTTTCACTTTTTCTCACCATCTTCATGTATTAAATATGCAGTGAAAATTTTAAATAAAAGCTAAATTTATTAACAAAAGGTTTCAGCAATTGTGCTCTCTGGCCTTCCTTAGGTGTATATTGATCTGGTTAACCTGCAGGGAATTCTGACCTGAACCCTTTATTTAATCTACAGGGACAGACTGCTCATGTCAAGGGATGTCATCTGATCCTTCTTTGATTTAGTATTGCTTAGTTATTACCTGCCTGTTTGACTGAGTGCAAGTATTGAACTCACAACCACTATGTCACCAAATTCATAAACCAATGCTTTTACACTCTTGGCCATTGTCCTGTAGACAACAGGAGAGTAATAACTGAACAGTAGTAAATAAAATAAGATCTAGATGATAACTGTAGACATGAGCAGTGGAATGAGAACAGTCTACTAGACACTTCTCCTCTCCAGAATCTATTTTACATATAAGTTTAATATTCATGCACGCTTTGAATATTGCTGCAACATATGGTCTGGTGCTCCTGCTATATATTTCCATATTCCTGATAAAATCTGCAATGTTATTGGTCCTGACACGGCATCAGTTTTCCCCACTACCATAATATAGCTTCCCTCTGTCTTTTCTATAAATATTTTCATGGTAATTGTTCAGGTGAACTTTTCTCTATGGTTCCTAGACTTTATGAATTTAAGCACAATATTAGATTGGCAATGAGGTTTTATAAATTTACAGATGTAACCATTAATTGTATGTTAATATTTTCTTCTTTCATAATTCTTGCTTGTGGAACTTTCTTCCAGCTGCTTGTTTTCCAGCCAACTTTGATCTTCAAAAGTTTAAAATCAATGTCAGTCATTATTTATTGTCTTATTGATTCCTCTTCTTTTATTGTTTATTTTTCTTAATAATTTTTCTTTTTTTTCTCTTTCACACTCAGTAACCTCTTGTGTCTTGCTTGAGGTGAAATAAGTAAAAAACAACTATTTTTTTTATTTTGTCAAATGAGAGTATTTTCTATTTTTCTCAAACTTCAAAATGTGTCATCAAGTGGAAGGAGTGCCATAATGTGTTCTTTCTTGGACAACATGGTTTCAATGCTCCTCTTGCAAGTATTCTGCTTACTATTTGTTGAGAAACTTATCCACTAAGAGCTGCTCATTTCACAGACAGACTTAGTTTCTTCTGTTAAATGCTCATTAACCTGCATTCTCTTTGATTTGAAAATGCTTATTTCTGGCTTTTACCATATTTGTTCACTACAGTAAAAGTCTCTAAACTCTTCTTAGTAATGTTATGGACAGTTGACTTAGGATGATGATACTGTGAACCATGTCATACACTTCATTTTTATGAAAGGCCACAAAAGGTTTTTTGTGCTGCCTTTGCCTGAATTATTTGGGCCATGTCCCCTTTGGGACAAAACCAATCATGGTTCTTCAGAACTTTCTGGCTACTGTAGCACTAAGGAATGTTTGGGCTTTTCTTTTACTATCCCTCTCTGTCCCTGTTCATTGGGCAGGTAACAACCTATTTCCCTTCTTATCTTCAATATGTGCTGTGAGTGTCAAGTTCTCCAAGTTGTCTTTTGTCATTATAGGTCCCAGAAATTTCAACTGCTTTTTGCTGATTTTGGCAGACAAAAAGCATTCAAACTTCTCTGAAAATTTATGATAATTCTGGTATTAAAATATTGAGACTATTTAGAGTGTTGACAATTTTCTGACCACTGAGTTGCAATTTTGTTGGCAGAAATCCCTTTTTGATGAAAATGTTTATGAGTGAATGGTCAGACTAGTTTAAGCTGTAGCTTAAATAACTACTCTGTACAATGGAAATATAAAAAGAGGAATTCTGAATGAACAAGTTGTATCTTGAAGCAGACAGGCTACAGCAGCAGATGATCATACCAGATGCTACTCCTGTCTGATAAGAAGAAAAAACTGCTCAGATTAAAAAAAAAATGAACAGCACAACTCCATAGAAATGTTGCCCGGTCTGATGAGTCTCAATTTCTGCTACAATAGTTGGATGGTAGGTTCAAGATTTGGTGTAAACAACATGTAATTATGGATCTATCTTGCCTTGTATTAATAATTTAGGCTGGTAGTCGTAGTGTAATATTATGAGGAATATTTTCCTGGTACCAATAAAGCATTGTCTAAATGCTGTAGCTAACCTAGGTATTGTGATTGAACATGTGCACCTACCTACTAGTATCTACTTCCAGCAGAACATTGCACAATGTGACAAATCAAAAATAGTGAGATTAGTTCTTGGAATACAGCAATGAGTTTTCTATGTTAAAGTGACTACCGCAATTATCAGATCTCAATCCTATGGAGCACTTTTGGGATATGGTCGAAAGGAAGATCCAAATTCTGGATATGCTGCTAAACAATCTAGAAGGGTTTTTGAATACTATAATCATATCAGGGGCCAAAATTTTAAAAGGAGGAATATCATCAAATTCTTTCCAAGAAGAATTAATGCTGTTCTATAGGCAAAAGATGGTCCAACCTGTTAGTAGAAAGATATAGCTAATAAAGTGACTCATGAGTGTATGTTTAGCCTATATGCTCTGCTTTACATTACAGTTTTGTACATTTAATGTTCATCATATTTTTAGACTGTAAATATCAATAGAATGACTCACTGAAATTTGAGATTCCTTATCGGGGATGAATCAAATAAAATTAATCCAGCAAAAATTACCAAAGAAAATTTTTAATAAACAATTTAGTACATGCATTCTTTTTTTTAATATTAAAGTTCATCTAATATAAGGTTAAAAAAAAGACTCAAAGCAGAGGGTTACTGTGACATTGATGATGATGAATGAGGTGTGACGTATATGAAAGAAGAGATGTAGGAATTAAGGATTATGATAATAAGGAGACTGGAATATGTTAAGATGGGGGTCTTCAGTGTAACAGCCATGTTGGAGTAGGTTCCAAAAAGTAGCACTTCCTGAGAAAATGCTGAGTGAAACTTTCTTGTCACATTTGAAATATGGAAAAAATGAGGGTGAGTTGACTCACTGGAAATTATATGGCAGATTCTAGCCATAATGTTCTGATCCAGTTGAACTAAAAAATGTAGCTTGCACCATGGAAATAGTGATAAAAGTAGCAATAGGCTTGCTACATTGCATCTCTGAGGAAGAATTTGCAAAGTGGAAAATAAGATTTGCCCCAGAAAACCACATAAAAAACTATGAACTATATCAATTGAGGGTTGAGCAACTCTTTCGCGCAAAGCAAGGCAATAATGCCACTAAGATGCAAGTGTTAACTGGGAGTGAGAGAAAATTAGAAGATGTTAGCAGGGAGAAAGAACAGGAATCACGAAGACAAAAGATGACAATTGACATTGCATTAAAATTTTTGAAAGACCAGAAGTGAGAAACTATTAGAATACAACTTATGGTTACATCTAGCTTTTTCAGCAATAAAACAATGAGACCTAGTTACCAATTTAGTAAATTTAGTAGTATGCTTAAATTCATGTGCTTGAGGAGAGCTTATTAGAACAACTACTATGAAAATAGTCATAGGAAAAGCACAGAGGATCTTGTAAAATCTTGACAAAAGTGTAATAAAAGAAACAATGAATTTGTTAAAAGCATGTTTTTTTTTAATTTGTTCTCACATCTTGCTTTAGCTTGCCTTTAATGGTATTAATCTCCAAATAATGTATGGCTTCTTGGGTTATCAAGCATATAATGGCAGTACCTTTTTTTAAGAATACATAGATGATAAAATCGTTGGCCAAGAAGCCAATTAAAGTCTCTAGCTAAAGCCTAAAAATATAATTATCTGAAAAAATTATATGAAACCAGTGAAAAATATTACAAAACCCCACTCTTCATTAGAATTAAAATTAAGATATCAGAAACCAAATGACAAGGAAGAAAATTTACAGACAGCATCCATTTTGACATAATATTCAGATGAAATAAACACTGAGAAAGCAATAAACAGAGAGTGGATGATGGATATTACTGTTAAATTAATTTGGCCAAAAAATAGTTGCTTGAACAAATTTTATTTTAATTTGGAACCAAAGAAAAATTTGGTGACGAAATGTCAAAGTAATAACTAAAGAGAAGAAACATTTATTGGAATCGTTCAGTATTCTAGGTTAAGGAGAAAAAATTCCAGTAAAACAGTTTATTATTCTGAGTTAGGGAGAAAATAACACTCATTTAACTGACATTATAGTTCTCCATATTAAGCAGAGAAAATATTTCAGTAAGATGATACAGAGTTTCCCAAAAGTCACCAATTTCTTTTCTATTGAAGCTTTGATGTCATTTCCTTTTTTTTTTATTATGGGTTCCCATTTTGTATTTATTTCTATGCTAGACATACTAATCCGGTCCTCATGGTTTGGCCAAAACATTTCTGAAAATACTAGTGTATTCCAAGTCATAAAAAATTTCTCTTGTCAATATATAAATAACTATAAATAATAAGTATCTTTCAGTAATTCAGGTCTAGAGAAAAAAAAAATCTCTTGGCATGATAATATTCTCTTATGGGTTAATTGAAACTTTTAATTATACATTTGCAAAATGGCTAAGAATCTAACAAATATTAATCAGGATCATCCTGTCACTATATTTATCTTCAAATTATTAATATAATCTGTTGGAATCCACATAGTATTCAAGTTTCATAGTGTTTTAAAACTTTTGAATTTTAGAATCGGAGAGCCGAGTTCGAATTCCAGTCGAATCCATTACATTCACTTACGTGCTAACACCCTTGGGAAAGGTGTGAATCCTCTTTCTTCTCCCTCCAGCTATGGGTAAATAGCAGGACAGACAGGGTTCTATAGCCTTGGATGGCAACTGGTCTAGGAGAAGGACAACTCTGAATTCAAACCTGCTCTTAGAGGAGAGTGAATGGAGTCTCTCTGAGCCTTGGTTGGCAATCCATTTAGTGATGGTGTCACGATAAAAACACCCTTGATAGCCCTAGCAAAGCATCAAGAATTCAGCTATTTGACAAGATTATGAACTACACCAATCAAAGTATTAGTGAGTTCAATCTCGGCTGAGGCCGCAAGATGATGATGATGAAAATTTTTGAAGCCTTTTGGAGGGGGGAAATTACTCTACAGTGCAACAGCCAACAAAATTTACTTGTGATTAATTATACTAAACCTATTTATGTTATGTTATTCACACTATTTATATTCACAATGTTTTGGCCATTGTACACTCCGGCTATGTATGTTGGAACTTTGAACCAAACCCTTTTTTTAGTACATGGGGGTAGATTGTTCTTGTTCCACATGCCATGCCTTTTCTGGATAACACAGTTTAATTTAATTCCATTTAGTAACTCCAGGTTTTTGTTCAACTCTGCTGTGGTCATTTATTGAACTCACAACACTTTGGGTCAACTCACTGGATTACTGTAACCAACACTTTTGTCCACTTGACCAAAACATTGAGATGAGGACAACAGTTCGAACAATATGAATCTTTTAAATAGTTACAATACCTCATCTCAGAAATATAGACAGATGTTATGTTATGTCCTTTACACTATTTCAAATGTTTGTCTATTATCAAAACAGAATGAGAGTTTCAATTACTTGATGGAGAGTTAGCTATTTTTTGAACAAATACAATTCTTTAAATTTACAATTGCTTCCTAGTAAATATAATCTTTGCTAAAGAGCTCCTTTGTTCTCATTTTGAAGTCAGAATTTGCCTTTTCTGTTGTTTCTTTCTGCATATAAATCCAATAAGCTCAAAAGCATAATCCTTCATTTTCTTTTTTCTCTTCTATGTATGTTTTTCTTATCCCTGCTTGTATGCATTTTTATGATTCTGTTCTTTGAGTTTTCTCATTCCTTCTCTATTGAGAGAAACAGCTTTTAAAAATCATCTGCAAAATGATGAAATAATAACCAACATGGTTGTTTGATAAATATCAATAGAAAATTATAAAAACAAATATCACTGTTCTCTGGTTTCATTTGTCAACAAAATAAATGAACACCAAACACACTTCCAGGTCATTACTCATGGAATTTATTCCTGTGCACAGATATAATCTGATTATAACAGAAAGCATGACAAAGGCACGAGATAGGTAGTGCATAATTCACAAACTATCAAGTCAATAAAAAGAGAAATATTCATAGCAAAACTGAAGCCAATATTAAGAGTGGATGGATATTTCATTGATTTCTCAGAGAATTTATTCTGTAAAAATCAGTTTGAAATGGCTTTGGTAGCTTCCATCAGAAATAGCTTTGGATTAAGCAAGATATGTATTGTAAAAATATAAAACAGAAAAGACTCACAAACAACCTTGAATTATTTTATTTTATTGTATATAATTGAACATATTCTTTTTACCAGATTAGTCTAGTCACCATAGTTCACATACCTCTTGAAAAAGATTAATCTATATCAAATAGAAAACAGCAAAAATGAGTTGTACACAATGTTGCAAGTCTATTGCTACTTCCATGGCAAAGGTTCAGATGAGCTCCATTTGTTGGTGCCACCAGCTCAGACCTTTACAGCCATTATCTGCTTTGCTATATCTACAAGGTTGAATCACTTTCATTCCCCATGTATTCCCTTAATAAGATGGCTGTTCCACTAAGAAAGCTTCTTCCCAAAAACCACTATATTTTAGAACAGACTCCCATGTGAATACTCTCCTGAACACGACAATCTTAACATCTTCAAGAGTTATTTCATATCATATAACTCATTCAATAACCCTCTATGTTGAGTGATTCTTGAGCCTTGTATTGGGTGAACGTTATTGAAAAAAATGCATAATGTTTGAGAACAGCAGTTTACACATTTATAAGATTATAAAAATTATAAAATGGTAGTTGGCTGGTCTAAGAAAATAAAACTTTATTATCAAATGAATCTTACTGGGTACCAAATACTGCTGACTGTTATACAGATTTAACTAAACATCACTTATATACTTTTAGTGTTACCAACTCTGACATTTACTTGCTACATCCACAGGACTGAATCATCCGTATTGCCTACATATTCCCTTGGTTAGTAGGATGTTCCCCTCAGAAAGCTTCTTCCCAAGAACTGTTACTTTGTGGGGATAGACTCTCATATGAATACTTCCACAAGCATTACACTCTTAACCATATACCAGGAAGGGAGAGCATCTTTCTATTGATGTTGCTCCTTTTGTTTTTGAGGTATTGATTTGAAACAAGTTACTGAACATAAACTGCCATAACACAAAATTTGTTAGGTTAAAGTTAATTGTAAATATAGTGAATACACCTTTTGTTTCATAATGGCTGGCATCTGTGTATTTTTGCTGATGTTGGAAGTTTTTTTTTAATTTTAGAAAACTCTATTGGGTTTTACTTTACAATTTCTGTAAACAAGTATTTTTAAATTTGTTCAGCATGAATTCATAGCATTTTAGATGAAGCTATTGCACTGAAGCATTTAGTTTATTTACTTTTCAAACTCTCATGTTTGATGACATCACCAATTCCAGACCCAATGAAAATTTCAAATAAAGATGAAAGAATAAGCTGGCAATGTTTTAAACAATTTAAGTCATTATTTGGAGCTTTATGTCATTTTAAAGTTTGCAGGAGTAAAAGTGCCCCCCCCTTCAAAACTCCAAATTATCCTGCTTGAGTTAGGGTTAACCTCTTCCAATTTATGGTCAATTGATAACTGTTCTCTTTATATCCTCATCATCTTCACTTCCTATTTCCTCCTTTTATATTCATATGTCTCATCCAGTAACACTCTACCTTGAGTAGCTTTTGAGCCTTATATTGAGTGAACATTATCAGAAAATGAAAGTGAAAAATATTCGAAAGATTTGTGAAACTATTCTGGAAACATGCGTGACAGCAGTGAAAAAAGTCGTGTTCAAGATTAAACTTGACTAAAAACTAAAGAAAAAGCAACTAAGACTGAAAAAAAAAAGTAGCAACACGTAAATATGACTTTAACTAACTAAATTAAAGAGAAGTAATAGTAAAAATATTTCTGAATTTTCTATTTCAGAGTGCTGTGTCCACTAAAATATCGAATAAACTATGCAACATATTTTATACAATAAAACAAATTATTATGTTAATTATAAACTTATTAATTTTAAACAGGAGATGCATTTCCAGCCAAAAATAGCTACATAAACATTAAAACACTTACAAAATATTTATAAATCAATAAGATGCAATAAAGTGCTTACATCTTAAAACACACCAATTAAATTGTACAATACAAAACCATAGAAAGCAACTCAGAAAGGTTGTTTTATTAGTCATCATAATTTAAGTACATACTGCCAGATTATCACATGGATGTAGTAATAGTAGACATACCATGTGACATTTTAGGGCCAATTAGGAATAAATAAAATAATATAAATTCTGAAGCTGATTTCCTAGCAAAAAGGATATACAAATCACAAAGTTCGGCACCAACAAAAACACACACAGATGCGACTAATGTCCACGTCACTCTTGCTGCCAATATTCAAGACCCCATTCATGTTCACACACAAAAGCAACAGCACTGACCAAATTACAAAGAGACTGCCCCAGACTATGGCACCACTGTCCACAGTAAGAACTAATGTCTATCTCCTTTATTCATGTTACTACTATGCACACATACTGACTCTTTCACACAAACACACATATAACAACATTTCACCATTCTGACATGCATACACAATACAGTTTAAGGACTCTATTAACAACCAAAAAAAACAATCATTTCTCATTCAATAGATTCAACCAACTTCTTGTCATTATATTAAATTTGTGTTATTTGTTAATACTACATAGTCTTTTCCTATTGGATTTTATTCTTTCAATGAAAGTTGTGGGATTATTCTAAATGGCTGAATTACAAGCAGTCGTGCAACAATATTTTATGTTATTGTATTGAATCCAGACACTCTGAATTTTGATATTTAAAAAATGCCTGAGTAGAAGAATTCCTACAAGAGCACTGGTGTCATACTTGGAAGAATTTTATATGAGATTATAAAAGTAAGTCAAGCTAGTGATGCTCAAGATTTCAAAGAGATTAAAAAAAAATTAGACTCTTTCTTTTTATACAAATACAATTATGATCTCTTTTGTACTCTATCATTTTATTCTTTGGTTTAATTTTCTGTTTATTCAATTCTTTATCACTCATCCGTTTTGTCAATTTTACATTTGAGTAATACCTGTCTAACAGATGGAAATATACAATATTGATTTCACTTCCTAAGATTTAACCATTCTTAGAATAGAAACGGTAAAGCAGAAAATCTTAATGGGAAATTTGTTTCAAGAATAATCTAAAGAACAAAATCCCAAATAAAAGCAAGCTGCCATTTATCCTTTTATTTCTTTTATTTTGCTTGAGACAATTTCTGTAATGGAATCTAAATGTCATTTGTATAACTATTACTTGTAATCAAATGAAAACAATGAAACTGATGTCTGGCTCACAGAAATAGTTTTACTCAGATATTTAATAATTGTTTAATCATGTGACTTTTCATGTTAGGTTTCTTAACATTGGGTCCCCTTCACACACATAACATAACTCGGGACATTATTTTATATTAAAGCACACTATAAATATAAAACAATGGAATTAATATTTTAAATTATTTATCTTTTATAAAAGGTAAAGTCTAATTATTAAACAATGCAAATAAAACAGCAGATTAGTAACATACTAGATTGAGAAGTTCTACTAAAAAAGAAAAAAACAGGGATAGTAACTTAAATAAATGTACCCACTACAAACAAAAACTAGTTAAACTGATATTATGCATTCTTTGAAATATATCTTGTCGTCATTCTTCTATTTTTCATACTCCCAAAATTTTGAGTAGCTCTTTAGATGTATATAATTATTTACAAAGCTATCTCAAGTCATTAGTGAACATCTATATAGATGATAACACTGTTTATCGAAAAACTTCCAAAAATCAATCTAAATCAAGATATCTGGAGCCATAGATTGATCTCAGCTATGTCATCTTATTCAATGTTCTACATCCCTTCAGGATATATGAAGTTGTGGAAGTCATGATAGCTTATGTCCTGTGGTGTTAACAGTTGTTCCCCTTATTGCTAATCTCCCCATCTGTTCCACCATCCATTTACATAAGCTTATCAGGTATGTGGCCCACTGGCTTCTCCTTATCTCTTTTTCTCCTAATATGCCCCATGGAGGTTAGCTTTCCCAAGCCCTCCTTTCTCATTATATATCCAAAGAATTTAAACTTTTTTTTTTCCTAATTCTGTGTAGAAGTGTTCTTTCTGGTGCATTTTTCTTTGAGACTTCCTTGTTACTTATTTACTCTGTTCATAGAATGTTCAGTATCCTTCTGTAGAACCAAATTTCTGATGCCTCTAGTTTTTTTCTCATAATGAGAATGTTGAATATCTTCTGCCATATATACATAGACTTTTTGTCCCCTTACTGGATTGTTAGGGTTAGCAACTTTCATGACGTCAAAAAGCAAGCTCATCTCATTTAATTGTCAACAATCAAAGCCTGAATTTTTAACATCTACTGAGTCTCAAATTCACTCTAGACGTCAAGTAGAACTTTTGTATAGGATTCATTACTAATACTGGGAAAATTGCTTGCTCATTCTATTGCTTTATAAAATACCTTTTTCTGCCATGCTCTATGTTTACAAGAGTCACATGTGACCAAACAATGGAGTATTGTTACCATATCTGTGCTTTGATTTCAAAATGATTTTCGCACTCCTTTGAGGAAAGATTTATTTTATCACTATTCTATTCCTATTTCCTTGACCAATGTTCAAACAAACTGCATTCTTTAATTTCACTAGTTCAAACATTTACAGCATCAACATACCATGCCACTTCCCCGAAGCTGAATCACCCAAATTTCCTCTGGAAGCTGAATCACCCAAATTTCCTCTGTATTCTAAATTTAAGAGGAAAATTCCATTCAGATAGCTTTCCCCTGTTATAAAATAAAGTAAGACATATCTCGGCTGATTTACAGGCAAATACTCAAGAGCGAGAACTGGATGTGAACGGGACAAAGCCCCGTCACAAAATGACCATTATCTTTCTTTACAAATGTTCCCGACACATGTGTTCTGGTCGAAAAATAAAATAATATTTAAAGTGCTCTATTTTTCGTCCAATAAAAATGCTTCCCTCCTAATTATACTCGCTTTGTTTTTTGAGCCTGTTAAGCCATAAAAAAACGCTATAAAAGGGGTAACACGGAAGTTCAACGGTCAGTCCACAGGTGGCCGCTAAACAGACCTGTCACACTCAGGCTGAGCGATCAGCAGCAGGAGAGCATCAACCACCGTCAACATATGTGAACTACTATGAGAGATCGACCTAGATCCGAAGCCAGCTTATGAACTTTTCCAGACGGTAGCTGTCCCAAACCCACAAGTTCCTGTTGAAATAAACCACGTAAATCTATTTCTGCTGTTGTCGTATTTCTTTCTTGCAACCATACGCTTGTCTATAACACCCCCAAGAACTGCTACTCTCTGAAAATTGTAGATGCTTATCTCCGTAATATATTTAAATTATAGGTTAATTGTTAACTGTCATCTTTATCCTTTTAATATTTACTTCCATCTCTTTCATTCACATCACACACCTCATTCATTATAAACATTCTGACAGTAACCATCTTCCTTGAGTGGCTCTTCAGTCTTGGATGAAAATCTAACACTTTTACTTTTTTGCTGCTTCAGAAAATTTTTTTAGTGAAATATTAGATCACTGTTATTCTGGAACATAGCTCTTCTTTCAAAGAATTCAAGTGAAGTTAACAGGATCTCAATTAATATATTGTCATAACCTTCTACATTCATAGTTCTGTTGGTCACATGCAGCTCATCTGTGCCATTGGTGTACAAAATCTCTGTAACAGGATGTTTTCAACAATATAGTTAACTGTTAGGAATAAACACTTTTCCATGTTCACTTAGTCATATCAATGTTAAGCTCATTGGATGCCATCACTGAAACAGTTTGGTTTTTGATTTCCTTTGACTGCAGTACACACTGCCTTAGAACCTTAAATTTGTATCCTTATTCCCCTGTTTAATGTGCCTCATTATATCCTATTTCCATTCACAGTTTCCAACACTATCATCAGGCTTGTAAGTTTATTCAGTTCAGGATACATTTAATTGTTATATTCAAAAGAGCACAAACTTCTTTGGATGCAGATGTTGCCAAGGAAGTCACTTTTTTTCATTTTCTTCAACAACCAGTCTTCTAATAAGACAAACAGTACTTGATGTCAGTTTAAACCTTCAACATGTTCACTTCTGAACAGTTACAAGGTTTTCACTTTCATTGTTTTTGGCTCTGTTTCAGCATTTTCTGTGTTTTTGTTTTGTTTTTGATAATTGGTTTGGTTGGTTTGTTTTGTTTTACAGCATATTTACACAAGTTTGGTTGTTAACTATTTGCCCATAGCTGGGTCCCTAACAGGTGCTACCACCCCAGGTCATGGTGGATGTGGGAACACCAGCAATTAAGAGGTGGTTCCATGCTCATCAAGACTCCCTGATCAGAGGTTTTACTGTTGGATGCAGTTAATTGTCATACCCAAGATGGTTGTGATAATTGGAAGTGTTTTATTTCCTAAGTAGAACCATTACCAGTATCTACACTGAAAACTATGACTTCATGAGAATTATTTTTATTATTACGTACTCAATTTATGTTTAAATCTCATTTGTAATCTGTATTTTTAGTCAAACATTTTATATATTCTTTGTAAATAACTTATTAACCATAAAACCATGAATTTTCAAGTTCTTACATTCATAAGCTTTAGAATCAAATAAAAGTTTGATTTTTATTTGTTAATCATGCTTATGGATGCAATCATACAAAACCTGAGATTTGTAAAGTCACAGGCCAAACATTCCTCATCAAGATTGATGTTTTCTTCTTTGACTGTTGTCCAAAATAATGGAGGTGTGTGGTAATCTAATATTTTGAATTTGGACTGAACTTACTATTGTTTGCTATCATAATAATGACATGAGAAAATGTGTAAATCCATCTCCCACAGCTCTGTCTCAATGCCAGATATCTTTACAAAAATGTTTCATCACTGTCATATCACAATGATTGACAGAGATGCTAGCAGGCAAATAATAACTTTGATAAGCCATTCTCTCATAATTACTACCAAAGCACTTATAGCTAAAAAAAAACAAAAAAACTTGATCATATATTGTCAACCATGACAGGAGCCAGTCATTCCAAAATTTCCATGTTTGAAAGATATATATATATATATATATAATGTTTTTTTCAATGAAGTCTGGTATGGGCATTGAAAAATTATATAAATAAGTTACAGAGAACAAAACTGGAACCATATCAAATGAAGTTGATTGATACTTTTATGAGCAAAGCATTTTCAAATACTCATTGTCATTGCCGATAAGATGCAGAATACTGATTTCATGCCCGGTTTTATTTGATGTTATTCATGAGATAACAGTAACAGATAGGAAAATGGAAGAAAACATCTTGATGCAAACGGTTTGACCTATGACTCTACATATCTCAGGTTTTGTATTGTGGCTGCTGCCAGTTATTTTGTTTTTGGATAAACAGGTGCTATTCAGCACCTTTTTTCAAATTTTTGTGGTGACCATCAACCTAGTTCACTCTCTAAAATAGTCTGTAAAGAACTGGTGATTTGGGTCATTCTCTAATGAAAAAGGACTCTAACACCAAAATAAATTAATTCTCTTTCTGCTTTTTGTATAAGGCAAAATACTAGATGTCAATAACAAAAGAATTTTTACACAAGTTGAATATTTAAAATTATTTTTTCAGTTATTGGGCTTTCATATTTACCTTTATTCCTATGTGAATATTTTTTTTTTCTATATAATAATAATTCAATTTAAACCAAGCTTTTTTGAGTCAAAATCTGGCCATGAGACATGGTAATCTCTTGGGCTCAGACATGCTAGAAGATATCTCTGTTGGTATTTTCTTTGTTCTTTCTACCCTATCCCCTTAATTTGCTTTCTGCCTACTTGCCAACAAGATAAATAATATTTCTTCTTGTTTTAAACACACTAGGGGTTTTTAATAAAATGTAAATTTACTATTTTTAACACTTTCCTTTCTGGTAAAATGAAAACTTTCTTAGTTTTTTTCAAAATCTTATTTCTTTACATTGAATATATTTGGTAATAAATTTAAGGACTAAGTTTTTTTATGCCTTAATTGTAAAAGTTAGCTATCAGTTATTTGTGCTGTATACACGTCTTATATATTATATATATATATATATATATATATATATATATATATATATATATATATATATATATGCATGTTTCATTAAAAATGACAGACAAGGTACTACTGTTAAGCTTTTTATTTAATTTTTCTTGTGTTCGAACAAGAGCTTTCTTTTCTGAACAAAGGGTGTGTAAGAACTGTCCAAATGTTTTATATTTCTGAGTGCTTTTGGCTATATCTTTAAGGATGATTCGATTTTTCAGCTTACTTGAGTGTGTGCATTATGTGTATGTCTTAGTGTCCAAAAAAGAAAGCTCTTGTTCAAACACAAGAAAAATTAAATAAATAGCTTAACCGTAGTACCTTGTCTATCGTTTTTAATAAAACATGCATGAACGAAGGATTATTGTCTAAATATACAACTATATATATATATATATATATTCTTAATGTATAAATATTCCTTTCCCTTGTATTTTGAGTACTTTTCACAGTTTTTGCTATTTCTTTGTGCCACACATGGCTTTGTGATATATTATTGTGATATTCTTACATGTTTGT
This sequence comes from Acanthosepion pharaonis, assembly GCA_903632075.3. Taxonomy (NCBI): domain Eukaryota; kingdom Metazoa; phylum Mollusca; class Cephalopoda; order Sepiida; family Sepiidae; genus Acanthosepion; species Acanthosepion pharaonis. Next base: position 882,556 of record CAHIKZ030004067.1, read on the forward strand.
GAAATTATATTTTGCATCTGCACATTTGCTAATGTCTTTGCTTTAATTACTTGCAGTTTGCACAGCTGCAATAGTATGTTTTGATAAATACAAGCCTTAAACATACTTTACGTAGTTTTCAGTTCTGTCAAACAAAAGGTGAAAGCAATTACATGTATGATTGCATCCATAAACTTGGTTAATAAAGAAAAATGAAATTTTTATTTGATTCTAATCATATAACATAAGAAATTAAAAATTATTGGTTTTATGGATAATAAATCAGTTTGCAAAAAAAGTTTGAATGAAAATGCACGAGATTTAAACATAAATGGAGTACATAATATCAAAAATAATTTTTATATAGTTGTCAGTGTAGATATTTTTAGTTCAGTAATAGTTCTACTGAAGAAATAACAGTCTTTTAATTTTCACAAACAGAACTCTCCTAATGAGTTTGTGTAAATGGTGAGCAGAACAAGGAATGGATAGTAAAGAATAAGCAGCAATTGGAAAAGAACAATAAAAAAAATTTGTTTTTTAATACTAATGTTAACCCAATACAAGGGCCAAGAGCCACTCAATCTAGAGGGTTACTGTGTGGTGTGGTATGAACATAAATAAAGGAAAGAAGTAAAGTTCATGAGGTTATGTAGGTAAGATAATGGTTAAACCTTTACGTGAAGGGATCACACCATGGCATGGCATGGCATATAAGAGAAGAATAGTCTATTTCTATTGAACTTCATTTCTATCTATAGTTGTTTTATCTGTTAAAATTCCTCTCTTGTGTCTGGTATAGCTATAGTGCACAGACACACATCATTTAACAACCACAGGATTGTAACTAGCTATAAAATCTGATAAAATTTTTTAAAAAAATGTATGAAAAATTTGATTTGTTGTGAGTGAAGAGAAAATTTCTTAAGCATATGCAAACAGCACTAATGTAAATAAATATATATATTTATATATATAAATTATGTAAATATATATATATATATATATATAGAACTGATTTTTGAATTTGTTTATTATGTTTACTGTCCACTAAACTAATATAGAAACATTTAGAAATGTTATAAATTGTTCAAAAATGGCATTAAATCTATCTGAATCTGGTTGACACAAGCCCATTACACATGTCGAATGCCTGAAATAGCACTCAGGTACAACTTCTTAATTACCGACTAGTCAGGTTAGAATAGAAACCAGGTGCTAAGTGAGGAGTGGTTGTATTTGTCAAAATTCAAGAAAGTAAAAGACAGATGACTTAAAATGACTTTACAAAATATATAAAATTTCCTTATTTTAAAAATAAATCAATTGCACAATAGATTTTTAAAATTCTTGCATCATTTTAGAACACAACATATGAGTTTCCAATTATGTCACGTAAATTTGGTAACCAAAAATATTTCTCTAGACAGTTTACTTAAATGTTTTAAGTAACATTACATTTAAATGACAGTAATTTACACAAAGTTTGGGATTTATTTTCTTTTGTATAATTTTCATATTCTCTACAATTCAAATAATTATGCATTGAAATAAATTTTGAAATGCTCTACTGTTTATTTACATCTGGGACCTGCAATATACCTTTTTCTTAGAATAATTTTTTTTCTCTGTTATGTGCCATGTCCCTTCAGGATGTTGCCGATCATGGCTCTCTACAATTTCCTGTCCTTTTCAGTTTTTAATAAATTCTATCATTTCTCCTAAACCTTATTCCACCATCCATTTACTTACATAACATAGTTTATGCATTGCTTTCCTCCGTCCCTTTTTGTATTATTAGTGTCAAACTTTCCAAGCTCTCTTTCCTCCTCATGTGCCCTATAAATTTCAACAATGTCTTCTTGGTGTTAAGTATAAGTATCCATGTGGTTTCCATTTTCTCCAAAACTTTGTTGCTCACATGTTCAGTCCATGGGACTCTCAGAATCCTTCTGTAGAACCACATTTCTGTGCATTAATTCTCTTTTACGATGGCAAGGATATTGTACAGTATTCCTTAGAATATAGGGGAACTAATATTATGTAACATTTCAGTAATGTTTTTATTGTTTCTAGTGAAATCTCCCTGTTTCTTAATACTTTGCTTAGTTATTAGAAGGCATCTTTTGCTATTCTAATGCACCTTCAGATGTCAGTATCACACTTTTCATCCTCTGTTAAAACACTTCCCAGATATCTAAACTACAAATAAAATGTTGGGTAAAAAAATAATAAAAATAAAAGTGATAAAAAACTGAACAAGTTCAACATCTAGATTCATTGGATATTTAAATAAAGATAAAAAGGGTCTATATATACATAATGTTTTGATGTAAACTGTAACTGCCTTTTTTATATATACAATATATTTCATCAATAAAATATTTGTCTGAAGATGTATCTTTCCATGGAAAATGTTCTAAAAACCTAAATATATACCCTGGATCATACAACATGCCATTTTTTTTTTCAAACAATTACTACTAGTAATAAAATAGGATATTTAAAGACGATGATAATAAAATAAAAGTGATAAAATGCTGAATAAGTGAAACATCAAGATTCAGTGGATATTAAAATTAAATAAAGAATGTCCCTGTATATTTGTTGTAATTCTCCCCATGCCTATCCAAAATCTTTTACACTTTTTTTTTACAGATACAATTTATTTCATCAAAATATTATTTGTTGATTTCCTTAGTCTTATCTGTTTGAACCTTTACAGCTAAGATCCACCACACCATGTATGCAGGAGTTTCACACCATATTACATTGGTAAGACGTAAATTCCATCCAGACAGCTTCTTCCAAAAAGTTGTTATTTTATGGAACAACTTCCCCAATTACTACAATCTTAACCCCTTCAAGTCCAGGGCCAACCATTATCTATCCTACTTATCCTCAAAATATGCACTACTTATCTCCCCCTTATTTCCTTAAAACAATCCTATTCAGTAATCTACCATCTTGAATGGCTCTTGGGCCTTGTATTGGCTGAAGAATAAAAAGAAAAAAACCCTTCTCAGAAAGAAATGCATCAGTCCTCATTTTTCCATCTTGTCATTCATCTGCTCAGTAATTACATTTTACAGTTACATCATTTGAAGCTAGTTAATGCCGTTAAAGCAACATCCTTTTCCCCCTACTTACACTCCACCTTAGGACAGTTTTTCAGATTATTGCCAATGAAGATTAATGTATAAGGACAAAGATCAAATATAATGGCAGCAAAGTAAATGTTATTGTTGTAAGTTCAAAAGGCATACATTGGGCAGCTAATCCAATTGAGAGATAAAGTTAGGATATACAATGGCCTGAAAGCATAAAATTCTTACTTTTCTAATGAAAATAACATACAGCCAAGATATAATAAAGGTCTTCTTTTACTCCATTAAACTATTGTAAATGAAGCTGAGATTACTTACATTTGCATCCCATAGGCATAAAGAAAAAGTGTGTGTGTGTGTGTATATATATATATATATTAGTCATCCACATACAAGCCTGTTTCACTGTATTACAACTCATCAGTGTGGCTAGACATCCGATTGTTTCAAGCCGGGTTCGAAACTCAACCAATTTGGCATCAGTCCAAGATTCTACCCTTAAGCTATTGGTACACAGCAGAGAAAGGATACATTTTAACCTATTATATATGAGATGTATGCAAATACCAGTAGCCAAAAGTGCTCAATTCAATGCTGAAGAGCTATGTATTAATAAAACGACTGACAAGTTACTGCAATTATTTTTTAATTAACCACAGTACATTGTCAGTTGTATTTAATAAAAATTGTATAAAAAACAGATTGCTCCCAAATGCCACATTATATATATATATATATATATATATATATATATATATATATATATATATATATATATATATATATATCCAAATGTAAAAGAACAAAGAATAAAATTCAAATGTTCAAAACATTAATTTAAAACAGGGTTCAAAACAAAAGAAGACCAATAAATATTTATTATACACTGTTACATTAGAACATGTAAGTTACTACTACAAAATTGTACATTTTGTTTCAACATTTAATAAACAACGTCTCATCAGGTAGTTAATGATGTTAATAAACAATTTTATTTAAAATTACAATTTTTGAAACATAACTTCATTTTCCGTTTTTGGAAAATTTTACGCACAAGGTAAAAAATTTTTTATGAAGAAAAAAAGGAAAAGAAAGTTAAAAGAAAGCATAAGAAATAACCCTGCTACCAAGAGAATAGAAAGAAAAGAAAGGCCAAAGAAAGATAGGAGTATATTCAAAATTATACAAAGGAAAAGAAAAGTTAAGAAAATAACATATGAGAAGTTGTTTATACAGGTTAAGTCAATGAAATTATGCTGAAAAAGATAGTTCAGAATTGAATGGAAATGAAATGTATACAGATATTAACACATAAGCTACAATATCGCTTTTCAAATCTTATGGAATTTTAAAATGAAATCACATATTTATACAAAATTATCCATAGAACATAAATAAAGGACACTTTAAGAAGCAATACAATACTTAACAAACCAATTTTACATTGTAATTTAGAATACAAAATAAATTTTAAACTTTTATATTAATTTTAAATTAAAACTATTTTCAATACAGCAAGAGAAAAATTAATAATAATAAGCAACTTCTGGCTAAGCATACTACCAGTAAATTATGAATACTAATCAATATAATACCTAAAGCTGGAATGAATCACTAACGATAACATTAAGATGTTTATATAAAGATAATATAACAGAAGTGATTATTGAGTTATTAAGTTTAGCCATACTGTAAGGTTAATTCCTTAATATATTTGCAATTTACCATAGTTTCATATCATTGACTTAATATGTCACTATTCAAGAACTTATTTATTTCTATTTTCTCTGAAGCATGGTCGGTTAGTTCACCTATCTGGCTTGTTTGAGAATTTTCCATATAATTTTTGGTGTTTTCTTTTCCTTTTTCAATTTCCCAAAATATTTAGAAAGTGAAGTCATATTTTATCTATCAGCATTATTAAAGGATGAGAGATGATTATAGAAACTTTTTTTTTTTTTAAACTATTCATTGTATTCCCAATATATATTTTAGTAACCGTTGGATTTTCTACTGATGAAATAGAACACATATACCCAAGTGATTTAGTTAAGCACTTGTTAGAGAAAGGACCTTGGTCAGAATTTCTACAATTACAAAGGTCATTTGTACGGGACAAATTAAGATCATCATTAGCATTTCTGTTATTATTGTTATATGAATTGAATATTTTATTGTTATGTGATTTATTTATTTTCTCTAAATTATTAGTACAACTATAGCTAAGTTTTAAAGTATTCCGATTGAAAATTTTACTTAAAGAATTATTTTTAGAAAAATTTTTATCAACTAATTTAAAAAATTTATGTCCCAATTTAGTATGAAGTAATTCCTTGAATGAAGGTGTATACCATATGATCATGTTACTGCTTTTCTTTCTGGAACAACCATAATCTTCTACAAATCTAATTTCAGAAGATTTGAACCCACTATTCCTAAGTACTTTATCATAAACTATTTTATGTTTTTCAGTGTCTCTTTGCTAGAGGAGAGTTTATTAATATGTCGTTCAAGAGATGATGGAACATCTTGGATTACAGACGGTGGGTGATTAGAGCTACGGTGGATATAAATTGGGTTAGCATTGTTTTTCATGTAAGGCTGAAAATTGTTGAAAACCAAATTTAACATTATGTCTACAAAATCAACTTGTTTAATATTAGAATGAATAACTACACTAATTCAAAGATTTAAAAACTCTATGGATTAATTTTCTAAGTTTATCAACTTTACTTCCAGTACTTACTTATGATTGTAAGTAATAATAAGCAAATTTGTGACTAATCATACTACAAGTAAATTATGAATACTACCCAATATAATACATAAAGCTAGAATAAATCACTAATGATTACATTAAGATGTTTATATAAAGATAATATCACATAAGAGGAGTGATTATTGAGTTATTAAGTTTAGCCATATTGTAAGGTTAATTCCTTAATGTATTTGCAATTTACCATAGTTTCATATCTTTGATTTAATAATATGTCACTATTCAAGAACTTAATTATTTCCATTTTCTCCTGAAGGCAGACAAAGCACAGTTGGTTTGTTTACCAATCTGGCAGTATCCTACTTATCCTCATAATAAGCACTTGTTACATCCCTAATGCAACAATCATGCACTAGACATCTGTACTCTAGTTGTAACAGCTAGGAACTAATGTGACCTAACAATGTGAAAATTTTCACACATGTGCAAGAAGGTTTGTATTGCCTTCCATACAAAGGATTTTTCCTATGCAGCATTAGTTTTGGCATGGAAAAATAAAGTCGGATACTTTTTGAATGTACCTATATAAAAAAAAAAAAAAATGATATATTTTACTTATCAACATCTTTAGCTGCACTTTATTAATTTCTTGGCTCTTAGATAAAGGAGTAAAGGAAAATGAGAAGAAAAGACTATATCCTGCTGGTATCACATTTAACATATGGAAAAAAGAAAGCAATTATAAAAGAAAATATATCTGTCTATATTTACAGATTGTTTGGACTGTTGTTCACATGTTTCTTGTTATATTCATGACATTAATAAAGGGAATTAACTGAAACTGAGATATCTAAAATAGATTGTTCTAATTCCAAATGCCATGCCTATGGCTGTGGACTAAATAAAGGTTTCAGCTCAAAATTCCAATGTATATCACCTGAAGAAGGCCAGAGCATACAATGGCGAAACATCATGAATATGGCAATAAAGATGAGGACAACAGTCTGAATTATTTAAATAGTGCAAACAAGGAAATATATAAATAGAAGAAAAACAAGAGAAGAGAGCTTCTTTCATAAGAGGAAAGATGGTATTTTTTATGTTAAAATCATTATATTTTAAAGAACCAATTTGGTTTGTGTCTAAAGGATAGCCAAACTCAATTCCTTTTCATTGCATTTAATTCAATAGTGTTTATAATTTTCACCTTTTATAAGTCCTATCTAAGATTTCAGTTAAATTAATTCCACCAATACATGAGAATACTGTATTGGCTAATGTGAACAGAGACTTTGGAGTAGTTTGCAAAAGTCATTTGCTTGATTATTTTTTTTTTTCTTTTTTATTAAAAGTTCACCCAGTACAAAATCCAAGAGTCAATCAAGGAAGAGGATTACTGAATCAGTTTAGTGTATGCAAGAGGAGAATGTATATATATTATGAGGATATGTAGGATAGATAAAAGCTGACACTAGGCTTGACATGGTTAAGACTGTCATGATTGGGGAAGCATCCTCTTGAGTCTGTTCCACAAAATAGCAGTTTCTGGAAACTCTAAAAGATACACACCATTATGTCAGTGTTGCTTTTTCTCTACATTTTCAATATATTCTGTCTTTACATTATAATTTCAGTAGCACTAAAAATAGCCATCTTGCTGTAAAGTGTAGATATATAAATTTTCCACACTGCAACCTCTTTCACACAGGCATGAGATGGCAAGCCTTTCACTACACTATCAATATTTCCATAGCAAATATTCAGAAGAACTGCTAAGACCTACAAAGGATGAGAAGTAGTGGAGAGACATAATCACCAATGGATACAGCAGATAAAAGATTGAAGGGAAGATTGTACAAATTCATGATATATTTATTACAATTTTCTCCCTACTTAAATATATAAATAAATAATATTGCCTGTGTATTATATCAAAATAACACCATTTGTCAGGGCTTCAATGAGGTTCTCACCATAGATCATTCCCTCATAAAAACCCATAACCATAATATATAAAGATGATGAACCTTTTATATTTTCCTATTTGTGTTGGATATAAGATAAATAATTTATTAATTAAAAAAATCAGCCTTCATTAAATAAAAATGATTGAATATTGGTGTTTATTAGGTGTAAATTGGAAATGTTAAAATATTGTTGTCTTTTTTTTTTTTGCTATATTTTCTAATTCAGACAAGAATGCTCTGTCTATATTTACAAATGTCTTCTCTGATATAAAGTGTACAGAAAACAGTTATCATCATCATCATCTTTTGAATATACAGAATCCCAATCTATACAAGGTTCACAGGGTTAAAAAATTCAGTTTTAGAGTTTAAACTGGACACAGGAATATATGTACACACATACAAGCAGACAGATTAAGGTTTTGAGTGATATAGAAGTGTTCATAATAAAGTAGATTTTAGAATAATATCTTCATTGTTATATAGGAATAAAGTGTCACTGGCACTTAAGTTTGAACATAGATCACCAGTGAGCAAACACTGGTGATCCCATTATTGAAATAAGTCAACCATGTGACCATAGAGAAAACACATATATGTAGGAATTAGCTGACAACTAACGATCAGTCTTCTATACTATCCTCTATTTCTATATGGATTGCATTTCTATTCTATCCTCTATCACTATACAGATCGCTATTCTCTACACAGATTACTATTCGGTGGTTATTTTTTTGTATTATTGAGCAAGTACTATTAGTTCAAGTGTTATTCGAAGGCATCTGACACCAGTATTATTCAATGGCATTATTATAGTTGTATCTGTGATTACAAAGGCTCTACTACAATGAGCATTGCAAAAGTGACAATGAGTGTTCATTGGCATCACAGAAGTGTCAAACAAGTGTTCGTTGAGTCACAAAATTCATAAAAGTTTGAACATCTTGTTTCTGTAATTTTTCTTCTTTATAAATGATTTAATTTTCTAACCAAGTGAAATTCTGTTTCTGAAAAGAACATTTGTGTATATGACCCATCTCAATAGTTCAGCGGCCTTCAAAATAAACTAACTTAATCTGGCTTATTTGAAAGTCATTACGCAAGCAAATTATCTCACACTAAGAATATAAAACTATTCTTTAAAAGAATCAAAAAGAAAAAAAATCACTGAGTTTTTCACCAAATCCCAATATAATGATTATCATTTATGCTTATAACATTAATTCTGCAGCACTAGAATATTTTTCTTTTTGTAGATCTCTATCATTCTGACTCTAATAATATTCACAGTAAATGATGTTCTTTTGCAGAAAAGAAATGCCTGCTCTTTACAGTCATTCAATAGAGAGTGATAAAAAAATGAGATTCTGATTTAGGAGCTGATATCCTTGTCTTCTAAATCAAATTATCTTCATTCATTAGAATATTTGCCAAATTTTATCAGAGATATTATCACCAATTTCAGGGCTGCGCTTGTAAAATCATTTTTAAATCTATTTGGAAGCAAATTTTTGTAATTATTTTTTTTTTTGGAAGAGGTGTTTTAAAATACTGATTGTTAGAATTACACCTGGCCAATGTGTTATCTAATTAGAAATACTTGAAAAAGAATCTCCCAAATGTATGACCAACAATAATCATCCAAAAACATTATTGTTATCATAGCATTTTGTAATAAAAACATTTAAATGAATGTTGAAAGTTTAAAATCTGTAATGCGGTAAGAATTAAAAATGTGGAGTAGAAAAATCTATTTAAGATGTATAAATGAAATTGAGCATATTCAAATTGAAATAGGTCAGTTCTGATTCAAATTTCATGACAGCTTAATCAAAAGGCCGAATTAAAAGGTGTTCCAATAACTTGGACTGATTTTAAATGTCAATTAAGTTTAAACATCTAATGATTTTTCTTCTTTTTCTTTCAGATTTGGTGGACATTTGGGCGATATTATTTTTCACACATAATTGCCATGACTTAAATAACATGATTCAATAGGGAAATGGGAAATAAATAAATTTTCACCAATAACACTGATTTATTTACTGCTGACTTTGATCCGTCTTAATGAAACACCCTTATATATAATACATCTTACTGAAACACCTTCTGTATGGTTGAAACACAATGAAGATAGTCAAGAAAATCTTATGAGAAATGCTGAAAAGAATGACCAAAATTGTCATATATAATCCAACCAACATAAATATTCAAAATCCTTTCCCAAGTTAGACATGAAAGAATACTAGACAAAATAAAAACTAAAGAATGCAAGCAGTAAATATTAAGTTATTTTTTGTTTTTACTAATGTTCACCTAACACAAGGCAAGAGCCACTCAAGGCTGAGGATTACTAAATGAGGTGTGAATTGGTATAGTTAAAGAATTTAATTAATCCCAAACAGTTGCCATGGAATTATCAATAAAGTTGCTAAAAGTATGCAATATTGTGATTGTAATAATGGAGGTGTAGGATGGAAAATATGTCATAAAACTACAAAGTCACATAAATGACTTTGTATGGAAGTGCAGATTAGGCAGATGCAGATCAGATATGGCAGCAGTACTCAGTTTCTGTTCTTATCAGAGTTAGGCAAGTACTCTCTGGGATACTACAATGAACCAATACTTTTTTGAGTATCTTTAGCAATAGATCATTACATGAATTTCATGTGAGGTCTGGAGTGAACTTAAGTACAAGGCAAGGAGCCTCATTTTACAGAGCAGCCATCTATAGTGTTTGGGAAAGCATTTCAGGGCTACATTATAAAGTAAGAGGGCTTGGAAAATTTAATACACACAGGACATTGAGATAACGAGAGGTGGAAGGAAAGAGCAAGTAACTTTTTTTTTTCTTTTTGTTTGGATGGATGGCAGAGCAGGGATTCAGAGGGATGGTAGAGTCAGTTGTTGCTTATAAGTACAAGGGATAGGAAGCTATGGAGAGACATCATCATTCACATCCTGAAGATTGGTGATTTAGCAGGGCTAAGATTCTGAAGGACAACAACAGACATGCAAGTATAAAAAGAGAATGAAATACTGAAATTTCATAGCCATCTTACAAAGAAAGTGGGTATGGAAAATTTAATACACACAGGACACATTAAGGTAAAAAGAGATAGAAGGAAAAAGCAACTAACATCAGCTACCAGGTTAGGATCATCTTGATTTTGGGAGGTGCTTCTGTAAATTGTATCATCTGCTTGGATGTTTACAAATGATTTGTGGACTTATTGAGACAGGTGTTTAATAAAAAAAAAAAAAAAGGAGAGTTAGAATGAAGAGAGAAAGAGAGTCTTGGGAAAAAGCTGTTAATCTCACAAGCTTCAGAAAACCTACTGTTCACAACATACATGGACCTACATGAGACAAAAGACTCTATAATTGTAAATACCCTACCAGAGATGAAGAGTTTGTGTAGAAACCCCCTCTTCCACACCTTATTAAAAGCCTTGGAACTGTCTAGGAACATCACGCTCATGATGAAGCTGTCATTGAGAGTTTCCTTGATTCCATGTGTAATGACAGTTAATGCATGAGCAGTGGAACAAACAACATACTGTTCATTGCTCAGGAGGTTAATTAAGGTAATATGATCACCAGTCTCCTTGTTAATAATAGATTAAAAGTGTTTGTTGTTGACACTAAGGAGGCTAATAAAGTTATATTGTAACAGGATGTTCACTCACCAGCATTCTCAAAGGTAGGGCAAACAGCTGAAATATTTACAGACTTCTCTTTGAGGCAGTGGTCAAATTATTTTATTAAGATTGGAGATATCTTCTCAGGGCTAAGCTTCTGAAAAAGAAGAACAACAAAGATTTTGACCAAACCAGTAGTATTCAAAGAGTCAAGGGTTTTGATCAATCTGGAAATGTCCCAAACCAAAATTTTTCAATCATAAAACTTGTGTCTTTTTTAGGATTGGGAAGTGAAGTAAAGGATGATACTGGTTGTTTATTTTGTAGTTTGAAGGAAAGTTCATTGCAAAGAGCTTTGTCTTGTCTGATAATGATAAGATAACCTCTCAAACATGAATAATACTAGACACAAATGATTTCCATCTGTTAAGAATTTTGTTTGTTTTTCTAATACTTAGAGGAAAAAAGTCTTTTTATAATGCATATATAGTTACCTGTATGAATTAACATAGAGCAAGAATCTTTAAAAACATTATTACTTTTGTGAGTTTAATCCTCATGGGGTAACCCACACTTGTAGCCTTGTACCATTCTTAAATTATTCAACATAAATAGTACAGAGACTGACTAGGCTAATTAGCACTAAATAGACATAGAATGCATAATTAAACAGATATTAATATCTTTAACAGAACAGAAAGAAATCTTTGAAATAATTTACATTTTTGGATCTGATATAAAGGTCTTTTAAAACCTCCTAAAGAATTAATCGTATAACATGGTTCTACAGATGGAAAATGAGGATACTATGAATGAAACATGTGGATAATGAAGTTCTTAAGACACTCAAGAATAAGATAAAGAAAAATTGAAATTTCAGAGCCATATTACAAAGAAAGAGGGCTTAGAGAACTTAATACACATAGGACATATTAAGGTAAAGAGAAGTAGAAGGAAAAAGCTATTATCTTTTTTTTTCTTTTTTTTGAATGGATGAATAGCAGAGCAGGGATTAAGAAGGGTGGTAGAGTCAAGTGTTGCTTATAGCTACAATGGATAGGAAGCTGTGGAGAGACATCATCACCCACATCTCGAAGAACACAACACATAAAAAAAAAGATATATAATAAAATAATACTGTGCATTATGTCCAATTTGATACAAACATTGCAAGCAAATTGGAAAGAAATATAACAGGGAACATTTCGTTTCTCATGATCTCTTACCAAAGAATCTGCTATAAGATGTGACCATTTGAAATAGTCTGCTGACCAGGAATCCAATTTTTCCTTTTTTTTTTATTAGGTTCTTACAAGAGGTGAGAAATGGCCACTGTATGTTGACAACAAATGCAAAAAGTGGTGCTTATGACTCTATGTCAAGCCAATCCCAGCAATGAAATCAGGAATTCATCCACAGACAGGTTTTATCCATTATGAGGTAATAGATTCTAGAGAAAACATCTTCACAGAACTTTCTTGCCAATAATGCAAGCATCTCAATTGTACATTATAGTAGAAATCAACATTTGTTTTTAAGATAAACAGAAATAATGTTATTGTCCAGTATGAAACAAAGCCCAAACAGCAGAAAGTTTTAACTCACCCTAACATCTTCAGCTTATTTCTTTTCTTTTTAACCATTTCACCCAAAGCAAGGTGAAAAAGCCCCTAAGACAAAAAAGATTTATTGAGAGGGAAGCAATATTAGAAAAGACTACTAAGATGAAAGCATAATAAAAGAATAGGACTCAGGGAAATAGATGAGGACAATTGATGTTGAGTTTTTTAATTTTTGAAGACCATATTTAACAGGAAAGCCAGAAGCTGAAAAAGAATTCCACAATTAAGAAGTGTAAAAGAAGAAACTATCAGAACAGAAATTACAGTTACATCTCATAGTTTCAACTGTATAAAGGATGAGACTAAACTTCTAATCTAGCAAGTAAGTCAAGTGCCATATGTGATACAAACTTGGGCCATAATGTCTCTTTTCATTTATGACTGATTTCCTCCAATAGGTTGATGTTTTCTTCTGTGATAAGTAGCCAACCCAGATTATAGAACCCAGTCTGTCCTGCTTTTCAACTCAGAACTGGTGTGGGCAGCAGATATAGATTCATAGTATTCATACATTTTCCAAGAGTATTTAAAACGGGCATGGCTGAAAGAAAAAGAAAGAAAGTCAGAATGCAACAAATGGACTTCCATTTGAACATAAGCTTCCTATTTTTGAACATAGCTTCCTATTTTTCATTCTGAGCCATTATCTCTTACTGCTAATCTTGCCAATCTAGTGCTACATCTAAATTTGTGAAGTGGAGGTATCAAAGAGAAAAGGTCATCAGAATGATATTTATAGAAAGTCACAGGGAAGTTGCATTTTGATGGTGGAAAACTGATTAGAACCAAGATATTCAGTCAGGGCCGATAATATGGCAGATTCTTCTTTGGACTTTGCTAGGAATTTCTCATTTTTAGTGCCCCAGAAGAGATAAGAAAAATGTTAATTCAATGTCTCAGTATCTTTCCAATCTTTTGATTTTATACATGGAATGGAAAAAATATAGTATTGTACTATATTCAAACAAAATAACAGATTCATCAGCAAAGGGTGACCACAATGATACAGAAAAGTTTTCTTGGAACAAAAAAAAAAAAAAAAACATTTAATACAGACATACCATCACTGTTCACTTTACCACTTTTATGATTCTTTTTTCAACTTGCTCATGAAAAGCCATTTTGATTGTACATAAGAAAATACTATAAGCATTAAATCCAGACTATTGCCTCAAACTTTACTACTTTAAAAATTGGCCTCAGTTTCATCATAGAGTTATTTTTACTTCCTTCATTTCAAATGGTGTCAAATATCACATTCCCTTAGCCTTTTAAACGGAAACTTAGTATTTTCTGTAGAAAAATAATTGCCTTTATACTGCATGTCAGTAGTTACAAAAGATAGTAATTATATCACTTATTATTGATATTTAACTTAATTATATTAACATTAATTTTATCTTCTGTTTTGAAATGTGATGTTGCTTTCAGAATATCAACAGACAGTATATTGGAAAAAATATTAATGTTATAAAATGAAGCAGAAATTAAGGAATAACAAAGAATACAAGTATAACAAAATGGTCGACAAACTGGCAGTAAAGCAATAAATGAAACATTTTTAAATTAAAATGAGAGAAGTTAAATAAATTAGAAAAACTAAATGACAGAACAAGAAAGTGAATACTGCAAACAAAAACAAATCAAGGAAAGTAATTGAAGGAATGAAGAAAATTTAAAAAAAATAATTTTCAAATGAACAAATAAGAATTCAGTGGATAAATAAGTAAAAATAAAAATAAGTAAATAAGGATTTGTGGGAATAAAACAGTTGTGAGGATGGCTGAGTGTGAAAATGAAGAGAGTGAGAAGATCCAGAAATGCCACCCACATCTGTCTTTGCATGAGACAAGTTTAATCAACAAATTGAAGCTAAGGTCATGAGGCTAATGCAACATTACTTAAAATGTGACACTGCATCACACATTGCCAGATATTAAGCCCACATCTACATTTGCACAATTAAACAGGGTGAACCCTGAAAATGAGATCAGAAATATTTAGTTAAATCCAGTAACATTGACAAGAAGATAATCATGGTTTCAATTTAGAACTTAATTACTACCAAATGTAGTTTGTGCACTATTGTCAAGAAAACAAGGATTGACTCACCATTAATTATTTTATTAAATCCACATTCTCCTGATGTCAGTTGAAACTGACACCTTGTTTCATATACTGTGACTATTTTGCTATTTTGGACCTATAAATAGCTAACAGTTGTCTGTGATCCATTTTTAAGGTAAACCTTCTTCCATGAATGAATCTATGAAATTTCTTAAAGGCGAACACAATCCCAAAACTCTTTTTTATCCGAGAATAATTCTTTTCAGGTAGAAGAAGCATTCTGGATGTGTGTGCAATAGATTTAATTGAGCCATCTTCAAGTTTATCATAATGCAGGCTCCTATTCTGTATATACTAGCATTGCCTGCTATGATTATTTCTTCTTTTGGATAATAATGTGTCAAAAGCATATAGCTAATAGGTTACAATGATGGGGAACAATCCTATTAAATTACAATTTCAGAAGGGAATTCTTGCCATCGAGTAAATCGAGTCATCCAGACAGATTGTCCAGACTTATTCCAAGAAATAGTGAACCTTTGAAAGACATGGTCATTGCTTCTTTACAAGCAAAAGTAGAAATAAAAAATGTACTATGCAATACTGTGTGGGAATTACCTGTGACTTTGAAAGAAATAAAAGTAAAGCATTGGATGACAATTTTATTTTGGAAATGAAAACAGAATCTGAGGTGTATTCAATTTGCAATGATGTTCACACATACAATGAAAGAGTGGTGGTACCTTCATCACTGAAGAAACAAATCCTGAAAGAATATCACAAAGGACACCCTGGTATATCCAGAATGAAAAGCTTAATGAGAATTTATATACACTAGTGTTGCATGGATAGAGACAATGATTGTTTGGTAAAGTCATGCAAAGGCTGTGCTTTGGCAGCTAAAGCAACACTAATAGAGTTCAATTCATGGCCAGAAACTGAGCACCTATGGTCATGTCTGCATATTGACTTGCTGGTCCATTTAATGGGTCATATTATTTGATCGTTGTACACCATTTTTCCAAGTGGCCAGAGATATCGAGATATAAGAAACCAACCATGCAAGTAGTAATTGAGTTTCTACACAAACTGTTCACAAATTTCGGGGTACCAGATTCTATTGTTTCAGATAACAGCACCCAATTTACATCAAAAGAATTCAAGGAATTTTGTAAAATGCTTGTGATAGAGCACATAACAATTGTCCCTTACCACTCTAGGAGTAACGGCCATTTTGTGGATACCTTTAAGAGGGCTCTAAAAAAATCCAACAGTCAATCCACAGATGCAGCATTACAACAATTTCTACACCAAATAAAAATGCGCCTTTGGCTATGAATCTGATAGAAATTATGTTTGCACAGAAAATAAGATCGGTTTTTGACAAGCTGATACCCAATAAAAAAAAACTTGAACATTAGGCACAAAAAGCTGAAAATAAATTTTATGAAGTTGGTCAAAAGGTTTTTTACCGAATGTATTGGATGGGTAAATGATATTGGGAAGTTGGAACTATTGTCCAAAGAATTGGTAGAATGGTATATTTAGTCAAAGGAGCAGAAATGGTGCACAAAAGTCACTGTAATCAAATAAAAAACAGGCATATAAATGAAGAGAATGATACTCCAGTTGAGATTGAACCTATGGAAGTTCTTTTTGGCACATTCGATGTGCCCACTCCTCAGAAAGCTTCTATGAGAGAAGTCCAAAAAAGACAAAGTAAGAGGAAAAGAAGGAATAGAGAGAGAATTGAAATCAACACAAAAAGGAAAAGATATTGATTCTGTGCAAAATAAATCTAAAAAGGCAGGTGTTATTCCTTAACTATGGACTATAATGGGTATGTCCCAATCCTCATAAATACAGTGGAATATACTGTCTGGGTGGAGATTCACCACTAGTAGTGGATTACTTACTACATGCCACTGGCGAATCTTGTATATTGTTAATGTTATAAAGATTACCATTTCATTTTCCAACCTTTGTTTTTGTTATTCTTATTCAGTAACCTTTCCTAGGTTGTAACACTTGAATATAAATGATCAATATTTACCAAACCAAATAAACATTTACAGATTTTAAATATAAACAACCGATTTCTACCTATCCTTGAAACAAGTAAATGCCCATAGACTCAAAATAAACTGATTTCAACATTAACAAATAAAATTTAACCAACAATAAAATACCGATACCTGGTTAGATTTTTGTTAAGTTATACTTGTCTCTTAAATTGTAATACAGTGGAACCTCAATTTGTGAATTTAATTAATTCCTGAAAACTATTTTCCACATAGAAATCAATATATAACATGGTTAATCCATTGCTGGATTACAGATGATTGCTTATTTAAATTTTAACTTATATTACATGTAATCCATTAATGTCCTGCTATACCATACTTATGGACTATAATGGTTATGTCCCGATCATCATAAATACAGTGGAATATACTATCTGGGTGGAGATTAACCACTAGCATTGGATTACTTACTACATGCCACTGGTGAATCTTGGATGTTGTTAAAGTTATAAAGATTCTTATTCAGTAACCTTTCCTAGATTGCAACTATATATATATATATATATATATTTATAATTAAATGAATAAATATGAATAAATTTATGTGTAAGTGTTCCCATACTAATACATACATACTTTGGTGTATGTAAAAGTGCTCAATACTAAATAACAGAGCTATTATGTATATATTAGAAAAAATCCATAATGCCCTAAAGGTGTAGTGTACTATATATTTTTACTTATATATATATATACATACATACATACATACATACATACATACATACATACACACACGCTCACTCTCTCTCATCTCTCTTGGGCTTCAAATACAAGTATTGGCACAATTTCCTTCAGTTTTTACCCTGGTATGATACTTATTTGATATAGCATCCTTGTTATTTTCTCTCCTATTATAAAGCTTTATTTGTGGCTATTCTAGATGGCACTTGAACTTGATATAAATGAGTCTATTCAGACAGGGATAATCTAAGATACTAAACAATGTTCCTAAACACTAATGACAAGTGCTGCTACTGGAACAATGAAATCATGTCCTCTGTATCTTATTCTTTCAAATCTAATTGAAAACCTGCAAAGTAGTCAGTTTTGCAACAATAATTGACAGAAACATACAGCACCTATGCCAAGAGATAACTATTTTTAAATAATATTAAATTATGTTGAGACATAAGAACAGAACAATACATTAACAGTAAATCAAATTCCTGAGTTGGGTTATGAAATGGACAATTTTAGACCAAGTAAATACCTTACCCAATTCACAGATTTTATTTTGGAGAAAAGCTTTTTTTATGAGATATAAAAGAAAAAACTGATTTACTTCATTATATTTACTTAGGATCTTAACTACAAGATGGTTAAAAAATAGTTTATTGTGTCGCTTTTGGCAATGATGTAAAAAAGCTCAAAGAAAGAATTGTTCTTGAATTGAGAAATGAAAGATTAAAAGAAAAAGGTAGTAGAAAATGGAAATATTTAGAGTCAGTTCTTTACAATGTATTGTTTTATTGAGAAAGACATTTTTTTTTTTTGTGATGGACCTTCTTCACAAATACAATCAGGGAAATGATTTGTCCTGGCCCTGTTTTCCTCTCGGAAATTAAATAAAAACTGAAGGAACTCTTTAACTTCTGATTGATCTTAGAGAAAGAAAGCACAGAAGGAAGACATTTTGGCTGTATCTTGCTCTTTAATTGGTAAAGAAAAAAAATCTATAAGTATTTGGGCTGGATACTTTTATGTAATTTAAGGAAAAAAACTTTTGTTGAAAAGTATTAGCTGCAAATCATCCCTGAACACTGATATGGCTACATATTAATTTGTTTGTTTTATATAGTCATCTACTTATATAGTGTGCACTTATTTATTTTATTACTAAGGAATATATTTTGAAGGGACAATTTTACTTGAGTAAAAAGAAAAGATACTGAAGATATTACTGAAGTAAACATGTTTTACATTTCTGAGAGGAAAGATGAAAACATTCATAAAGGAAACAATATGATATGTCCATGAATTATATATATTTATTACTTCAAACATTATAGGGAATATTCCTTCTTTATTAAATAATGTGTATTATATCTATCAGTCTATGCATTTAAGAAATCTTAGTAAAGAAAATATGTAAAACACTCTTTAATAAATCAAAATGTGGCATCTATTTCAAATATAAAGTATCCACGACTGAATTAATAAATCTGTTGAATTAAAAACAAAACCATTATTTTTTTAGAAAATATATATATATATATATATATATATATATATATATATATAACTAGCAGCCATACCCAGCTGGCCAATCAGAAAAAGTGTTCAATTAGAACGGAGCAAAAAACACTGACTTAATGCAGTTACTGATGTAACAGAATTTATTCAATTGAATTTAGCTGAGGACATGAAGTGGTAAAACAGGCAACATGAAGACCCACTTCAGACAACAGTTATTTTGGAGATTTTGAAATTCTGTAGAACCTACTCCCAAGAGGGTGTTTTCCCATTCACTACAATCTTAACCTGTTCAAGTCTAGGATTAACTCTTATCTTCCCCATATGTCCACATGAACTATACCTCTTACTCTTTGATCATCTACATGTAGTGGCTCCAGTGCCTTTTACAGGATGAATATGACTAAAAATAGTTATCACAATATTTAGTGGTTATATTTACCCCATTTTTTAACAGTGAAATTAACATCTACCAGCCTAGATGCCAAAGATTCTTAAATAAAAGGTGCCTCTTAGCAGGAAATTTGTGATTGTACATACAAATTTACAGAATTAATTCCCCTGGAATAGTGTTATAATTAATAAACCACTTTAAAGGCCATTACTTGTGTAATGAATTCATTCCAGTTTGGCCTCCCAAGTATTGTAAACTTGTGCCAAACTAAATCAGGTTTATACAGAGACAATGAGAGAAGAACCTTAAATGGTAAATATTAAGTTTTTAATTGTCTTAATAATAAATAATTGGCCAGGAATTAAGCAAATACATCCAATATAGCATAGCTTTCCCATCTGTCAATGTTTGAGATTTGTAGGCAACATTTTAGGGAAAAAAAAGAATATTTGCTGCCACATCTCATCTGGTGCTTCTAGGAAAAATCCATAGAAAGTCTGCAGTCACTGGTCCAAACTTGGTATCTCAGCTTCAATCACTTTCATGGTAATTATTCTGATGAGCTTTACATTTTTATACCGAGACTTTATGAATTTAAGTGCAGTACTAGATTGGCAGCAAGGTCTCATTATTTTACAGTCAAAATGGCTAGATGTAACCATAAGTTCTATGCTAACAGTTTCTTCTCTTGCATGTTTCACTTGTAGAACTCTCAACTAGTTTCTTGCTTTCCAGTCAACTTTGTTCTCCAGAAATTCAAATGCATTGTCAATCATTATCTTTTCTCATTGTAGTTCCTCTTTCTTTTATAGTTCTCTCTCTATAATAATTTCTTTTTCTCATATTCTCAGTAAACTCTTGTGCCTTAGTGGCTTTATTTACTTTCTTTGGGTGAAATGATTAAAAAAACATAGAAAGGCAATATTGTTCCTTTCAATGTTCATGTTTTCAATTAAATAGTTAAAAATGTTTGCCTATTTTGTTTGTTTAATACGAGAGAAGATATTTATTCTATAGGATTAAAATTTAGATTCTGAACAGATAGATATATGGATATGTTTTGAAACTCCCTTTTTATGGTCTTTAAAGTGATGGCAAGAGCATTGAATTGTTGGTAAATAACATCTGATCATTCCTCTTTGTAAAACAATTTTTCCATTGGTGGAACACAAATCTTTCTGTAATATTCTCCTGTATTCCAAAGGATTAACTTATTTTTCTATTGAAGCAGCTCATCAGTATGAGCAGTTGAAAAGGCCTCTTCCATCCAGACACTTTTTGCTCCATGCTTACTCATGCTAGTTATGTATTCAGTATTGTATTTCTTACCAGATCTTTCAAGTCATTTTACTGGAGCATCAAAATGCAACTGAAATCTTCATTCATCATTCCAAAACAAATTGCTCAACCCTTTTGAATCAAACTGTTAATATTCCTCCAAGAATTTCATTTTGTTAGTTGTGGTTTATCTGAGACTACAGTTGATTTTTAATACATCTTCTTGACAAAACCTGCAATTTATAACCTTCTTGTTATTGTTCTCAAAATGTTTTCTGAGATCTTGAATTCTACTGACAGTTTTTTTATTTGTTTTTTCCTTGTCTTTGAGAATGTCGCAGTGTGCCCAAACACCACTCCCACCTTTTCTTAAACAACCCCGGATATGCCTGCCGGTAGAGAAAGGTCACGACCCTTGTGTGCTAAAAATAGCAACAACATCCTTTCAAACTGACAGAAACACACAAAACTCAATTTTCGCCACTAAACAAAAATAAAAGACCTTTAATTTCGAACCGAAATTAATTTAAATACAGTCAACAAACACTGAACACACTTTTGACTGTAACTAATATGGCCCGAAATTAATTATATTAATTTACTGGTTTAGTGTCACCGCTTCTCTTGTATGAACCGTCATATCTAGATGCCCGAGACTTCGCAGCAGTTTTTAGCTATCCACCTTATCCTCATCATCTTCACTTCCAATAACCTTCTGTTCCATTCATATCACACACTTTATTCATCATTATCATTTTAATTACAATACTCTGCCTTCAATGGCTCTTGTGTCTTGTATTAGGTGAACCTTAATATAAAAAAAACCCCAGTATATTAACAGTGACTTGAAAGATGAGTTGACCAATCATAACGTGAGGTTAGGTGCCTATTCCTTGTTTTGAATTTTGCTTATATCTATGAATCAAAATGGAGAAATTGGGTGATCATGCTTGACTCTTTAACATTTTTCTTTATTTCCACTCTGCCATCTATTCCCCAAAACCCATTATGTAGGTTGCTTGTTGTTTCTCTTTGTTTCTTACTTCAATATGTCATGTAAGCATTAAAATTTCAAAGCCTTCTTTCCTCATAATGCAACCCAGAAATTTGAATGCTTTAATATATGTTCTTCTAGTTCCGATTTTCTTTAGAACTTCATTCTTCTTCATGTGTTCTAACAATGGTATTCTCAGTTTTCATCTGTACTTCAAATCTCTTCATCATCTGGAAGGAAATTGTCCTGCATTTTCTGCCATGCTAATGATTAGACATGACAGTTCAGTTCAGTAATCTTTTCTTTGTTTCAGGCAAACTTTTCCTGTTTCTAAATACTTTGTTTACATTTTGGAAGACAACTTTTGCTATTCCAGTGCACCTTCAGATGGTACCAAGACTGAATGTAGATATTTAGGCTGCAGCCTTGGAATTTTAATGTTTTGCAAGTGGTGGTAGAGTAGGCTGGTAGTTTGTTCTTTTTTGATCATGTCTTCAACTGATCATGTTTGTCCAAATATTTGATTTGCTTTTTGACATATTCCAGGATAAACATAGCAGAAGATTTCTTTCTGTCATTGTCATATTTTAGCATTGCACTGGCTTAGATATGTCAGTGATTGATGGCCAATGAACAATACAAAGGAGCAGCTGCAAAGGAAGTAATCAAATTTGATTGTGGCATATTTTACAGCAAATTCTTCACACTCTGTAGAAAACCAATTCTATTCTGTTGGACTAAAAGTATGTGAAATGACGGCCATGATCTTTTTCATCCATTTTCAGTTTCTTGCAAGAGTATGGCTCTGCATGCGATGTCATTGGTGAGTACAGTAAAGTTGGGAAAGGAGTTAATTGCTGGTGTAAAGAAGCATTTATTTTTTTTGTTTGTCAGAGCTTTTATTGGCTCTTTCAGTCCAGACAAATGGTTTGATAGCACTGCTGAACTTGTGTATAGAAGCCATCAAGGTGGTGAAAGAATCAGATTAGTTTATGTAGAGCGGTCTTGAGAAATTGTCCGATTAAAACAAGATTTCTGATGATGAACTGCCATTCTTTTATTGTTGTTAGACAGTTCATTTTGATAATGGCATGATCATCCAGATCCTAAATTCTGAGGCTTCATATATATATCAGCAATTATCTCCTCATTCTGGGAATAAGTTTCATCAGACATATTCATCATCATGACCATCATCAATGCTATTCATAGGTAGTTTCTAATCTATGTCTTTATTTGATTTGATTTTTTTTTCATTTTTGTTTATATTTCACTTTCATCAGCTAGGAAGAAAAACTGCCCATCTATTCCAAGTACAATCCCAGTAAGTTTCCAGAATTACATTTTTTCTTCTTCTATATGCCATATCCCTTAAGGAGATGAGTGATCATGGCTCTCCACAACTTCCTATACTTTGTTGCTCTTAGCAGTGTGTTTTTCTATTTACTATCCTTCCCAGTCTGCCATCCATTTATACAAGCTCATGAGGTAGGTTAATTGGCATTTCCTTCTTGCCTTCAATATGCCCTGTGAGTGTTAAATTTTCTAATCCTTCTCTCTTCCTAAAAGTTTTACCTGTTGTTTTCTGATTCTTAATGTCCTTTTTATGTTCAGCCCATGGTATGTTGAACATCTCTGTTATCCAATTTACCTCTTTACCTCTGAAAAAATTATCCAGCATTCATTATCATATTGGAAACAATTCAGCCCACTTTTCTTTGTTTCTAATGGAATTCTGCTGTTTTTTAATACTTCAAATTTTGGCAAAGTATGTTTTGCTATTCCAATGCACTTTCAGATTTCAATATCACAGTTTCTGCAATCTGATAATATTTTCCCAGATGCTTCTGTACTTGTTTGATCTTGACATCCCAGAAGTGTAGTTTGCATCTTGGGCTATTTTTGTTGTTGATAACTATAAAATCACTCATATGTTTTGTTTGTTTTTTTTTTCAAATAATAAATCATATTTGCATAAGAGTGCATATTATGTCTGATTGTTTAACTGACCCTTTCACTTGAACCTGCAATCATATAATTTTGTCTGGCTGTGTGCAAAGCATCTACATTGTAGCATATAATATCAAAATATCATGGCTGAAAATTTATTGTCTAAAGGTAAAGATTGTAATCACCCTAAACAAAACTAAAACAGCCATTATTTTGTAATTTACAAATGCTACTTTGGATACACATTTCACATCTGCTAATGTCTTGTAGAATCCTCTGACCAATACCTGATTATGCCATTTCATGGAACCATTACTGAATTAGTACCATTGAGTTTTTCCTGTATCATTATAAAAAAATCTCTTGGATGATTTGATCTCCATGAGCTTGGAAACCTGACAGTAATGGATTCTCTTTGTTAAAGTATTACTATAAGATCAAAAAGGATATAAAGAGTCTCTATGCTGACAGCATGAAGAGAGTTAAGACACCTTTCTGCTGCCAGATTCATTGTCATGCTGTGGCTTCAGTAGAAACAAGCCACAATGTGGTGATAGCAAGTTGCTGATTGACTTGTTGATATGCAATCTCTCTATCCACCTCCCTCTAAGAAAGGATGCTACAACAATTAAGTACCCCCCCCCATCCTGGGATAAACCAAGTAAAAAGAAAGCTGAAGAAAAGTGTCTGCCATTCATTCAGTCTGTGATGCAGATTGGGGGACCTGAGGAATTGCAACATAGGCCAAAAGAAGACAGGGATGAAATGCAATGCAACAAATACTACAACTCTCTAACTTGAAAGAAGTAGAGTATCAATTATTTATTATGCAAGAATAAATCATAGCAATTTTTCAGTTAATAACTGCTGGGAATTTCATGATGAAAACATCTCATAATCTTTCCAAATCTCTCAAATGGATGAAAATATCCTGTAAGAGTTATGTTTTCAAAATTCTCCAGATCTTCTCTGATAATGCCAGTCTCTTGTTGCCTAATGTCCATCTAAAAAGGCTCTGTTGGAAACATTGTCATGAACAGAAGCAGCTGATCACCAAAATTATTTCTTTATTTCATAGGACAGTCAACATGAACTAATCCCATTGGCTAAGAATAGTCTTTTTTCTTCTTGTCTTTTTATTCATATATATATATATATATATATATATATATATATATAAAGTGTGAGTTTGTAAACAGGAACTATTACTGCTACTAATGCAATACGCTTCAATAAAACGAATCGAGTTCTCTCAGTCACTGGCATGTTTATCTAAAAATAAAAAAAAAAAAAACTTAAATTCACCTTCATCCCTGCTGTGCACCAACTGCTTAGAGGTAGATTCTCCAACTGATGCCAATTCAGCCGGGTTTCAATCCTTGCTAGAGGCAACCGAATGTCTAGCCATACTGATGAAACAGTTTGTCTGTGGATGACATATAATATATATATATATATATATATAATAATTAGAAATACAGACTTTTCATACAAACTTCAGGAATTTGATTTTTTTCAAATGTGTAAATAATTTCTATATAATCATTTCAGCATTCCTAATTTTTCTCATTTACTAAGAATAGTGATGGTAGTTCTAAGCTGACAGCATCAGTGGTTAGAACACAACACCATCCTATTATCACATGACTGTGTTTCTTTAGCTGCTATTTTTTAAAGTTGGATCTTAATGCTTGCAGTGGCACTAAAGTAATGAAGCTATTAAGTCACCATCTCTCTATATTGAAAAGCAATAATAAGAGAGATAATCAAAATATCAACAGAAATTTGCTTTTAGTGTGATTTGATAATAAAACATGTACTATAAAGAGTGTTCCAATAACTTAAACTGGCTTTAAATGTGAATTGATTTTAAGCGTCTAATGATTTCTTTCTTTTTCTTTCAGATTTAACAACTTAAGTCTTTGGCAATTTCAACCACGGAAAGATTAACAATCAAACAATGTGTTAAAGTCTCAAGAGTGCAATTGGAAAAATTGTTCATAAATTCAAACAAACTGTGTCAGTGGCAGATGTGAAAACATCATTGCATGCTCGTTTACGTCGTTCAGCTGAAAACATTGCTGTAGTGCACAAGAATGTGGCTGAAGATCCAGGCACCCCTATTTGTCACTGTGCACAGGAATTGAAACTCTCCACAACAACATTAGCATTTCCAATTGCACTCTCAGTTGGTCAGTTATGTTGACCAAAAAATCATGAAGTGCGCGAAATGCATTTCTGTTTGAACGTCCATTTTCATAATAGGCTTCAATAACTTTAAATGTTGTTTTATTGTTAATATTTCCACAGTTGAAGTTGCCAAAAACTTAAGTTGTTAAATCTGAAAGAAAAAGAAAAAAATCATTAGATAACTTAATTCCCATTTAAAATCGGTCCATGTTATTGAGACACCTTTTATTTTAAATCATACCTGACATCAATAGTTTGACAAAACCTTTATGATAATAAATCTTTCCAATATGAATATAAATGGAGCAGTAACAATCAATTCAACATTTAAATTACTATCTCAAAAGTAGATTTAGTAAATCTGTGCCACAGAAAACTAAATTATTTTTATAGAAAAAAGTTGATATATATATTATATTATAAACTAGGCTAAAAGTCATCCTTTAAGGCAACATTATACTGATGTTGCTTGATGATGTTTTCAGTTGCTGCTAGCATCTGAATGAGAGGCTTAGAAATATTCGACAAAGTACATGTGAAATGGAACAAAAACAGGTTTTTAGGCCCTTTTACATAGAGTTAGCAGGTAATTAGTTTTATTCATCTCCTAAAAAGTGGACATGTAATATTACTTTATTTCATTAACCTGTATGAGACACACTTCCTCATGGAAAACTCAATTTTACCTTCAGGCAGTTGATATCCATCACTAACAAGTAAAAAAAAAAAAAGAAAAGAGACTTAGATTCAGTATTACTTTTTGTTAAAATGGGCATAAAAAGTTAGTAACTACTAATGCTGTCTCTTAATTAGTTGATTCTGTCATGATGGTTCACTTTTAAGTTTCTTCTTATCTAAAGTGTACTACTTAAATGCATTTATTTAATTATTCTCTCAAAGTTATTTGCAGGTTGTGAGATGGAAAACAAAAAAGAAAAAAAAAAGATTTTTTAGTAGCAATCTTTAATAGATATTATTTATATTGTGTCTAAATATTTGTCATTTTGTATGTTCTCTAAAGTGATTGGAATTTGAGATTTGGCCAGAAAATTGAGTTGGTGAACAAAATTCATGTAGTCCAGGTAGTTTTTGTTTAATTTGGCCTTGGAAAAGGCAGCAATCCACCCTCCTAAAAAGGTTAGATCAGGATTCCTTCCCACTCTTCATACAAAGTAACCTCATCATATATTACTTAAAGAACAGAATGGTGCTTCAGAATAAATCTGAAGGGACAAGTCATAAATACTCTAAGCTTAAAATGTATTTTTGTGAAAAACACAGTGAAGAAACTGCATTGAGTTGATAGGGAGAAAATCAGCAGTAATGCTAATGGCACATATTGCATAGATACTGAACTTCTTATGTAACATTTGCATTTGAATTTATAGACAGATTTGTTCATATCCTAGAAAAGTTGTTGCTTAAAAAATTCCAGCTCTCTTTACATAGAGTTCTGAATAAATTAGTTTTGTTCACCTCCTAAAAAGTGTTTTTGCTTTATTGATTCATTTTCTATGGCTTATCAATAATTTGTAGATTATTTAAAGCCAGAAATTATTTTTACTTTGTAAGAATTCCTTTTTCAGATAATAATGGTTTAATAATACAAGACTTACTAATTAACCTATTTGTGCATAAATGAATACAATGAACACAATGAGAATTGAAACTCAGCTCTCTGATTAACAATTGTATGGCAATATTACACCACTTGCATATCAAAGCTTTTAGCACCTGGTATTCCCAAATGGTCACCTATCTAAATACTGACAAAACTCAATATTGCTTAACTTTGGTGATCGTATGTGAATAAATATAGCATACCTTAAAACTATATTTTATCATTTATTTGGTTGTGCACTCTTGGAAGATAAGTGTGAATTTGTAAACAATGACGAATACTACCAATATTACAAGCTCTTTCCAAATTGACCACTGTCAGTCATTGGTGTGTTTATTCACAGAATAAATATGTAAAAATTTGCTTTCTTTCAACTGTGCACTGATGGTTTAGGAGGAAAATCTTCAACTATTGCTGAATCAGTTAGGTTTCGATCACAGTCACACTGATGAGCTGTGATACAGCGAAACAGTCTGTCTGTGGATTATATATATATATATATATATATATATATATATATATATAAGTAGTGCACAAATCAAACCAAATGACAATAAATCATATTTTTGAGCATATATGGCTAATGAGCTTATACACATAAAATACAAGATAAATGCAAAGAAATGAAATAAAAATACTTAGGTATTTTCAAGTGTAGTTAGAGAAACTTAAACTGACTTATATAAAGTAATTCCCACACATATATATATATATATGTATTATTTTTATAATTTTTAAGTCTGGTCTCAATATACGTATGACTTTATTCATACAGAAACTGGAACAAAGATACAACTAATACAGATATTAATAAGTATAAAAACATTAATTTTAAAAATATATTTGTCAATATCATAATACACACACGCACATATATATATATATATATATCTGTAAAAATGAGTTAAAGTCACAAGAAGATTAATAATAAATGCAACTGAGAGTGATAGAGAAATGCATAGATATGTAAAATTCTGATGTTTAAAAAGAATGCCAAATACTAAAATCAAAGCTGATGATGATGTTATTCCAAAAGCAAAATTAAGCATATATCCAAAGGAGATGGCATCCTTTTATTCTGACATATATCTTCAAACAGTGAAGCTGCCACAGGCTTGCTTTCAAAGGTAACAAATGAAAAAGTTACCAAATAATTTGAAGAAAAAAAATTCAATTTTTCAAACACAAAACCATAACACACACATTCTCAGTCATTCTGAACAAACAACAGCAAAAATTTTTGAATTAAACTCGTGTTGCAGAAGCACATTTATATGCATTTGTCAATATAAAAGCCTATATATACTAGCAAACATAATAATGATTGTCTCATTAGCTGCAGAAATAATTTTAATGGAATTACAATAATTATAATCATTGAAATCTGCAAGCAATCATGCCAAGAATGTTCTAGGAAGTGCAAAGAGCAGCCAAGCAGAGTGAGTCCAAGCCAAGTTTGAAAACAAGACTTGGTCCCTTAAAGTTCTGGAAAATCTCAAACAATCTCTAATAAATTCTTAACAGAGAGACAAAAATCAAAAAGGGCGCTGAGGTTATTCCATCAAGACTGTTTGCAATGAACTTTTCCTCTAATTCTACATGAGATGATATATAACAGCCCTTGACAGACTTCTCTCTCCTCACAGAGTGCAAACATTATAATATTGTGATGATAAATAGTTGCACTTACCGGATTCGAAGCGTCCAAGATGTTTTGCTTGTCGGGCTGCTGTTTTATGATGGATATGTGCATAAAACCAAGCTAGACAATTCGTCATTTCTTCAGCTACATCCTTTCCTCTCGCAAGTTTGGTCCAAGAAAAGTACATTCTCCGACATTTGTTTATTTTATGCTGCTTGACACGATTTGTCAAGTGGCGGTCTGCATGCTGATTGATCAATCTGGGGACTCTGATTGAGAACAAGGCCAACGGCGATGAGTGGTGCATTGGCCATGTTTTTGGTCAATAAAACCGGTCTGGGACATTGGCTGGGAGTGCAGCTGAGACCGTGATGTGCGCTCTTATAGAGTTTCGTATTCAGTTACGACTATATTTTTGTCTGGAAGCTGGACGCTAGTTTCAAACCTACCGCTAGAGTGAGCGGTGTAATTACCGGTGTCTATCGAAATGTGGGAGGAAGACACTGAACGACAACATATTGCTATCACACTGTGGGAAGTTTCCAGGCTTATAAAAAGCCTGATCTCTAAGAAAGCTACCAGTAAAATAAAATACCAGTAGTTGTTCTTTAGAACATTAGACCAAACTAATCTCCTAACTCTTTAACTGCTGCCTGAAGGAGAAATGGTTCACAACTTTATGAAATGTGTCAACTATGTGTCCTGTTTTTAAGAATGTGGGTGAGCATTCACCTCTGTCGCAATATTCTCCTTAATGTCTTCAGTTAACTCTTCAAAAGGAAGTTGTTAAATACTTCAATAGGAACAACTTGGTGAGTGATAAATAGTATGGATTTCACTCTGTTAGGTCCACTGCTGATGCCCAGTCATTACTCACAGAAACAGTAACCTACTAATCAACAAAGTCATCATGAGGACCATTGGCTTAAGTATATTAAAGATCTTCAACAAAATGTGGCATTGGTCTTACAATACAAGCTATGGAATTTCTGGGAGGGTTTTGTCAATTCCTACAGGTTAGTTCATAAAGGTCAATGCTAATGGCCAATCATCAGAAGTCAATTAACTTCCCAGTATTACCCTCATTCTGCTTTATATTAATGACCTACGTAAGAACATACTAAGATCTTTAGTGAATATCTACGCAGATGTTACAACCAAAACTCTGAATGGCCAGGACCTGTCAGCTGATGTCTCCTCTGACACAGCCTTGTTGATGCAAAGGTGCAAAAAACTGACTTGTAACATTCAATAACTCTAAGTAACATTTCACCATCATCAAACAGACAATGAACTCTCACATATCATGATGGATGTGTGTTCTCTCAAGGAGCCTCCTTGCCATGAATGCCTATTGAGTCGAAACTAGCTTCAGACTTCAAGAGGAACTTGTACATAAAATCCTTTGCTAAAGATGTTGGAAAATTGGTCAGTTCATTGTACCACTCCAGAAAGTACCTGACTCTTCCTGCCATACTCTATCTTAACAAGAGCTAGATCAGACCAAAATTAACTTTGCTACCATAGCTTGGCTGGAGATGTTCAGTTTTCACTTGTCTGGTTAGCAAGGTTGAATTACTGCTTTTAAACTACAAATTTCCCATGATTTCTCTCAAATGCTCATATCTGTTTGAAGTGTATCTTAACATAACATATATTATGAAATGGACTAAGTCTGACAATTATTTTAATATATTTATATTACTGCTTTTAAACTAGAAATCATGGGAAATTTGTAGTTTAAAAACAGTAATTCAACCTTGCTAACCAGACACTTCCTCTGTAGCTAAATGGCATACACGTTAAGCTTTATGATGGTTTCATATAGAACACAGGTTCGATTCCTGTTGGAGGAACACATTTTCTGTGTAATTTCTCAGATATTCAGGCCACTACATGTTGTTAATACTGTTTATTATTAACAGAGCATTTACTTAAATATTTGTATCTATAAAAATAATGTATAAACATATATATATAGTTTTGTGAAAGAATATTTATGAAAAGATGAATCATATTAAGAAAGTAAAGGGTTTGACATATCACAAATTGAAAACTTATTAATAAGAGGTGGGCTTGCTCTAGTTCTTATTAGAATTACATAATTTTACAGAAGCAGTTCTTGGATTATTATAAAATTGATGTTTTTCCTTACTTGTTCTTACCTCTATATTTTTTCAACCCAAATTAACTGTTTTCTGTAATAATTTTAGCACCAACCACTTATGCATAAAAAAAAAAAAAAGATTTTTTAAAATATACATTATATTTTAAGCTTATTTAATCTCGTTTATATTATTATTGTAAAGTGCAATATGGTAATATCTGAAGAATGGTGATCATTAAAATAATTAATCCCTTTTCTTTCTTATTAATTTCAAACATAAAAACAATTTTGTGTGTGTAAAGAGAGAGGCAAAGTGTTCTCACTCAATGTGAAATATAGGGCCACAATTTCATCATGTTTGTGTTGCTGCTGCTGCTGCTATTTTTATAGCAAGTAGGGTTTTCTGTGGGATGGTTTCTAGCTTCCTACTCAGCCTGTTTTGAATTCTATCATCCTTCTCCTTGTCAACCAAGGTTTTGAAAGCATGGCTTTATAAAGGTGCTAGCCAGGTTCTGTTGCTATTAAGTATCTCCTCTACAGCCAATCTTGTTGCTATCATTGCCTAAAATTACTCCACTTGGATTGTTATAAAAGTAATAGATATTAAATAATAGATAGAAGATATAAATAAACGTACAGATATAAAAATAAAGAAAAAAGTTTTTAAACTATATCTCATATTTGGGGCTTACATAATTTTAATTAGATTATTTTTGTAAAACAAAATATGGGTTTAAAGATTTAAATTATGATGAAAATAATATTTTTTGTAAATTTTTTACACAGACAAAAAAATTGGATGTAAAGATAGAACAAACCAATTTTGAATCCCACCACCTTCTTCTTCATCATCCTCTACATGTTCAGGACATCGGTGATCATGACTCTACAATTTGCTCTTCTTTGTAGCGCTTAGAAAAATTTTGTTTTGTTCATTATTTCTCCTAATACCTGTTCTGCCAACTATTTACAAAAGATCTTTAGGTAGCTTATGCAACACTTTCCTTTCCCCATCTTTCCTTCAATATGTCATATGAGTGTCAAATTTTTAAGCCCTCTTTCCTCATTATATATACCTCAAAGTTCAACTATCTCTGTGTGATTATAAGTGTTCTTTTTATTATCATTTTCCCTAAAAGTTTGTTGTTGCTCACATGGTCAGTCCATGGTATTCTCAGCATCCTTCTGTAGAACAGCATTTATGTTGTCTGAAGTCTATTCTTCACTTGTGATATTATCCAGTAGTCACTGCCAAGGACTAATATTACATTTCAGTACTCTTTTCTTAGTTTCTAACACAATTTTCCTGTTTCTTAATACTTGGCTTAGCTTTTGGAAGGCACATTTTGCTATTAAAATGTGCATTCATGTTTTTGGTATCACATTTTCCATTCTCTGCTAAAACACTTCCTAGATATTTAAATTTTTGTACTTGCTTGATATCGGTGCCTCTAATTTGTAATCCTCATGTTGGGATCTTAGTTTTGCTGACAATCATACCAAATGTTCTAAGAAATAGAACTCAAAATAACCCTTTCCAAGACAGTAACTATGATTTGGAATTGGAAAGAAAGCAGTGATGGTATCTACCCTGAATCCATCATAAAAATCCAGGATGAAGAATTAGTAAATACGAAACACTTTAAATATCTCAGTGTATTGATCAGTTACAACAAAATTTAATATGGGAGGGAAAAGAAATTAAACATAGAATAAACTGCACCAAAAACATTTTCACCCAACACCACAAATTGCTACAAAAACAAAACATCAACCTGAAAACTTGAGCCATGTTCTTAAATAGCCTTGTCAGATCGAGACTTACATATGGATGTCATGCTTGGTACCAAACCCATTCAGAAATATCTAAACTGTTCACTACTTCAAATAAAAGGTTAGGAACAATATGGAAATACCCATCAATACTGGAAAGCATGATAACCAATCTGGACTTGAATGCCAATTATTTTCTTGTAGAGAATATTGCCATTACCATGCATTCTGTCTTCTTACAATTGACTGAATTCTACCACTTGATCATATAAGCAAAAAGAACATTTGAAATATTTTCCACAAAAGCACAGTAGACATATTTACAGAGAAACAACTCAAGTTGAATGAGTTCATTCTTACTATAAAACAGCTCAAAATATCTTCAACATCTCATTTTGTCATCATTAACTAATAAAGTGAAAGAAAATGTTGTTCTTGTAAATGAATTAGAAATTTCTGGATTCCATAATGAAGCACATAATCATTTTTCAATAAAAATCTAATTTTTTAACGTTTTCTTTTTTTTATTCTTCTTAAATAACTGTTATCTCATCTTCCATCAGCTCCAAAAATACAAATCAATCTTGAGATGCCTTTTCCTTCACACTCCTGGATGATAGCCAGATGAATGTACCTTGGCAATGAAAGTAAATAATATTCAAGGATTAAAATTCTCCGAACAGTGGCAAAGCTTCCTTTGGGCTATTCTTTTTACACTTTTATTCATCTCTAATGAATGAAAGTTGAAAATAATAAATTGAAATATTAATGAAGAGTAACCAATAAAAAAATAAACATGAATACAAAATATTTTGGCTTTATTTCAATAAATATTTTTCTTTTGTATTCTCATTTGTAGTTAATAGTAAAAGCTGATTATCAAATCCTATAATTTAAAAAAATATGTATATTCACCATAGAATCAGTCAGGAAAATCTAAAATACTTAAACTGGAAAAAACAAAAAGCAACAAACAATAGGATTGCTACCAAGACGATAAATGACAATGGATGAAAGTGTTTGTGTATTTAGTGACATAGTGGTTGTGTGTTCAATCCCTGGGTCAGGCTGTATGTACATACACTCAGTGGAAACAGGTGAGCAGTAACTGAACAATAATAAATAAAAACTAGACAATATCCCTAAACATGATGTGTGGAATGAGAAGAGTCTACTCTCTCTAGACTAAATAAAGTGTTCAATTCAGAATTCCCTATAGGTTACCCAGATCAATATACATCAGTGAAAATGTTGTGATAAAAACAACAAAGAGGGGGGTGGGGGGCAATAGACCAAATAAAAATAGTGTAAATATTGTTTTACAAACATTTCATTTTTTTTATTAATACACTTTTTGCTCATAAAACATATTTGGGTCATTTTATGTATTTAGCCTTTATGTGTCGTACATATAAAAAAAAACTGAGATTTTCAAATTACTACAAAGTTGACCGACCAACTCATTACACTTACCTCGAGCACAAGCAAAGATTCAAACATGTCTCGTGGTGTAAACTGTTCAACAGAGTAAGAAATATCAGCTTTGCAGGTCTCATATTTAAAATAGTTAAATCTCAGAGTATGATTATCTTTTGTAAGATTATATCTGTGCATATTCAAATTCTGACTGTCAGTGGTAGATAAAAAAAAAACAGTAAGGATGGGGCAATGAGTTAGTGAGGAAAAAGACAGTTGACTGTTGTGTTAAATTGGCTACAGGTGTCACGGACGAGAGAGAGAAGAAACTGATTATGGTTGACTGCTGTGTTGAATTGGCTACAAGTGTCACAGACAAGAGAGAGAGAAAAAACTATTGCAGGAATTAATTGCTACAATGACTTTAAAGCTGTTTCAGGGACCCTAGATTTATTTTACTCATTACTATGGTATGTATACACTTCAGTACAGAAGAAACTGTTTATATGACTTGTGTTGATTGTATGTAACTGAATGTGCTGGGGGACTGTTTACTTTTTTGCTGGCACAAAATAGTAAACATCAAAAACAGTTCTCACATTTTTATCACTTGATAAATATGGCTTAAATATTATCATAAATTATACTTATATATCTACAGAGAGTCTTCAAAGAATAATTTTGTTGTTAGTTCTACATGCTGATAATGTTTATGTATATACAATGGAACCTTGGTTCACGAATTTTATTCAGTCCTGAAAGCTGTTCATAAACTGAAACTATTTTTCCAATAGGAATCAGTGTAGAGAAAAAAGTCACAGTACGATAAAATTGGAAAAGAACAGCTCAGCACAACACATGAATGTATATAACATGGCAGTCGACTCAGAAATTATTCCATTCATGTTAACTCATCTCAGCTATGTTGTTCAATAACTGAAATTTTGATGACATGTTGATGAAGAATCTCTGCATTATTAATATCTGCTGCATAAACTAATTATTAGGTGGCCTCACCGATAAAAATCCAAAGGATTGAGGTCAGACCATGGAACCAGTCCTAACCCTATCTGTCTATCTTTCATGGCAGATGTCAGCCACTGCATTTCAAACAATACAACTAAAATGTGCTGGAGCCCCATCATGTATGAACCACATGTGCTTTTGTATTAGCAGGGGTACATCCTCTAACAGGTCTGGAAGTTTGTTCAAAATAATATCCCTGTAGACAGCCCCTGTAAGGCCTGGGAGAATATATGGATGCACCAGAGAGTCACCTACAATTTCAGCCCATACATTAATCATAAAATGATGCTGGTTTCCAGCCTGTAATTAATCCACCCACAAATGTTGGTTGTGAAAATTTTTTATTCCATCTCTTCCAAACATTGCCTCATCTGAAAAAAAAAAAAAAAAAAAGACTGAAGAGACAAACAATGGATCAGCTGTTTGTGCAATAAACCATCAGCAAAAGTTCTCCCATGGTGAGTGATCAGAGGAAGAATGACCTTACAAATAATAGATGCAGGAGCTGCTCTTGAAGTACTTTCCATAAAGTACTATGACATACAAGGGCCGCTTGATGTGTTCTGATGCCTGGATTGTCTCTGACAGCCTGTAGAATATGTTTTTCATTGTCAGGTATATGATTGGATCTCAGTCTTCTTTGATCCATACTTTGTGGTGCCATGGATCCTGTCTCAACAATAAACAGCAGCAAAGGTTGGATGACTCAGTGCAATCTAATGCAGCCATATATAAAAATCGTATGAATATCTTGCCATTGTTAAACAGAAAACTTCTCAGTTAACTCACTACTACACATGTTAAGCAATGAAACCAGCCAAGGCAAAAATGTACACAAATGACAAATGAAATTGAGTGTACCTGGCAACACAGTGCCATCGACTGAAATTTCTTTTAAACTTATTAACTCAAGATGGATTTGTGGACATATGTTTATATAGACTTTTATCCTTTTTTTGGTGTGATGAACACACACAAAACGTTTGAAAAGTATTTCTGATACACCCTGTATATTATATATATATATATATATATATATATATAAAATATTCACCTTGTAAAAGACCCAATAGATATTCAAGTTAGAGGGTGACAGTGTATTAGGCACAGTTTATAGATATATGTAGGGAAAATGGTTGACCCAAGACTTGAACAGGCTAAAATTGTATTGATTGGGGAAGCATCCTTGTTGATTCACACAACAGTGGTTGGCTGCATGTGTGGAATTTACATCTTACCAATGGAATGGTATATAAAGTCAACATTTCCCTTTGCTACCAATAAAATTTTAAGATCTTTGATAAAAAGAAAGCTTAAAGATCTGAATTGATGTTGTGGTCCAAGGATAATGTTTTAGTTATTAAATTAAATGATAATCTGAAGTAGCAGAATATAGTATGATAGATGAAATAAAACTTCCTGGGCCAAAAGATTCATTTTCTTATAAGTTTATTTTAAGGATTGCAAGAAGAAAACAGCAATTCTGTTCATCAAAACTGTGCATTTCTGGTGTAGTGCATCACTGATGTTGTTCTGCCCCCGAGAGTGTGCATACATGGTATACATGTGAGTAATCTTGAAGACATCCAGAGAAACAGCTTAAGGCAGTTAAGACCCTGAAGATGAAATCACGTTCATCAGCATGTTTATAAATAACCAAAAGGGTAAAACTAGAATAGAAAAATAAATGTTTGCATACACAACTGGAAAAAAAAGCCAATTCCTTATACAGCTCAAGGAAGTACATGACACCTACTGCCATGCCCTATCTTTACAAAAGTCAGATCAGAACAAAAATCCAGTATTGCTGTCATATCTAGTCTTGAGCCATCCAATCTCAGATTTCCAGCCTTGATAGAGTTGTTTAAAAAAAGTGTCTATCAGACCTTGTTGGAAATTAATTATTTTACAAACTACAAATGAGCTACATTTCCTAGGTCACAACTAGCACCTTGCCATGTGAAAGGTATATGCGATGCTTATTCTCATTTCTATCATATACCATTGGTAAAGAGGAAGTTTAACTCTTGCAGCTTTTCCCCCCAGAATTGTACCTTTGCAGAACAGTCTCTTGAGAGGATGCTTTGAAAACAACTATTATCTTAACCGTTTCAAGTCTAAAGTCAACAATTATCTTTCTTTTGTGATGTTAATGAACACTTGTTGTCACTTTTGTAATGTCAGTTAATACTTGTCACTTCTGTAATGCTCGTTGTAGTTGAGACTTTGTAATAGCAGATATATAAATAAGACTAGCTGGTCTGAAAATACAAACAAGGGTAACAAGAAATATGACAAGAGCAGCCAGAGAATTAAAATAAAACTAAGAGTATTTGTCTCAATGGGTAAAGAAACGTAGTGAATATCTTGTTTTACATGGATATATGTATAAAGTTTGCTATAAGAATACAAGGCAATGTTGTGGTGAGTTTGAGAAAAAGGTAGTTAGGTTACATTTTGCAACAGTGAATGTGGACAGTGGACATGTGTTGAAAGGATTCTACTCAGAGAGATTCAAATGTATAAAATATGGCTACTTTAAACAGGGTTCAGTGCAACATTCCAACCACCTGAAGAAGGCCGGAGTATACAAACATGGCGACAAAGATGAGGACAATAGTCCAAATAATGTAAACAGAGTGACTTTTGTTTTATTATTTACATTTGATATTACAGAAGTTGGCGTGTTCCACCTTTTAAATATTTTAAATGTTGTATTATATTAAAATATTATATATATATATATATATATATATCCATTTTATGCCTAATGTTAATTTTCCATTGCCTTTCAGCCTGATCTAGAATAAACTAACTGCAAAAGCAGAAAACAGGTAAGACGCCCCTACATCCTTGTCAAGTGGATGCTTGTAGACTAAAGCATAAATTTAACCAATGTTTACTTACAGACTCAGCTAATGATTATTGAGTATAATAATAAATAGATCTTGTTATCATAAATTTTATTTACACAACTGCAACTATGTTTCCTGGTATGCTTTCAGATCACAGGTCAAATATATTTAGTAATAAAATAACTGACATTTCCCTAGAACTGTAACTATTTATATTTTCAACAACAAAAGAGGCATTCAGTTTCTTAATGAAGAATTTTGCTAGTAGTTATATTTTAAATGTGTGGCAAAATTTAATTTTGAGTTTGCAGTTTTGAACATTGTTCAAAATGTGTTATATCTGGTGACAGATATAATGGTAGGGTATATAATAATTGTCAATCTATCTGCGTAATTATAGGTAAGAAGACTATATATTTAAAGACACTTGTTAAAATCCAAATAAGAATCTGCAGAGTTATTGGTCTTGACCTGATATCTCAGCTTCAGTTAGTTTCCCATCACTGTAATGTAGCTTCCCTGTGCCTTTTCTATAAATATATTCATGGTAATTGTTCTGATGAACTTTCTTCTCTGATACCTAGACTATATGAAATTAAGCACAGCATTAAAGTTGGCAGCAAGATCTTATAATTGTACAGTCGAAATGGGTAGATGTAACTGTGTTCTATGCTAACCATTTCTTTTCTCACACTCCTTGTTTGTGGAACTCTCTTCCGGCTTCTTACTTTCCAGTCAAATTTGATCTTCAAACATTTAAATGCAATGTCAATCATTATCTTATATCTTCTTAATTTCTGTTTTTTTTTTTTTTATTGTTCTCTCTCCTTAATAATCCCTTTCACACTCACTAATCCCCTGCATGTTTGTGGCTTTTTGCCTTCTTTGTGGTTTAACAATTATCTATATATATACATATTTAGGAAATGGTCAGCTTTGACTAAGATCGTAAAGCATCTTGAGGAGTATGAACACAGTATAAATGTTTGAACAAGTAGCAAGATAACTATATATATATATATATATATATATATATATATATATGTGTGTGTGTGTGTCTATATTTCTAAGATGAGGTATTATGTACATTATTTACATTATTCGGACTATTGTCCTCATCTTTGTCACCATATCTATCACGTTTCAGCCGTTGTACGCTCCAGCCTTCTTCAGGTGGTTAGAATTTTGAACTGAACCCTTTATTTCACTCACTGGGGTAGACTGTTCTAGTTCCACATGCCATGTTTGATGGATGTCAGTTATCAGTTATCTCCTGCTAATTTCCCTCTGAAAGTTCTCCACTGCCTTAACTCACACTCTTTGGGTTCTGTCACTGGATCTAACCAACGCCTTTATCCACTGATGTAAGAATTTCAGACATTACACATTTTTTGGGAGGGTTGACAGATCCATAAAAGTGATTCAGGCTGCTGAGGGTTATGTGTTTTTATTGAGTAACCAACCTTAGATTAGTTGTCAACCAAGGTTGAAAAACCCAGTTTCTTTCTTTTTATGTGCCATGTCATTTCAGGACGTAGGCAATCATGGCTCTCCACTTCCCACTATCCCTTGCAGCTCTCAACAAGTTCGTTCCCTCTACTTCCTCCCCCAGACTATGTTCTGTCATCCACTTTCTTAAGTCTGCCAAGTCTGTCATGCATTGTTCTTCCTTGTTTCTCTTCCCCCTCTATTCAACCCGTGAGTATCAAATTCTCCAGGACCTCCCTTCCTCATTATGTGTTCCAGAAACTTCAGCTACCTCTTCCGGATATTAAGTATAAGCCCTCTCCTTGTTTGCATCCTCTCTAAGACATCATCATTGCTCACACACTCGGTCCATGATATCCTTAGCATCCTTCTGTAAAACCACATCTCCATCGCCTCAAGTCTCTTTTTCATCTTTGAGGAAATCATCCAACATTTGCTGCCATAAAGAAGGACAGA
Organism: Acanthosepion pharaonis; assembly: GCA_903632075.3. Lineage (NCBI taxonomy): Eukaryota > Metazoa > Mollusca > Cephalopoda > Sepiida > Sepiidae > Acanthosepion > Acanthosepion pharaonis. The sequence continues at coordinate 923,128 of CAHIKZ030004067.1, forward strand.
TGTCATTTAACAGTTCAGTATCCTCCTGTCTCACAGTATTCTGCCCAACTTTTGGAATGTGTCCTTGGCCATCTCAGTGTTGCACTTCCCAGGTATTTAAACTTCTGTGTCTGCTTCATTCTAGTGTTCCCAACCTTCAGATCACATTTCGAGCTCATCCTCTTACTGACAACCATGCACTCTGTTTTCTTGTAGTTTATGCTTATTCATATTCTAGGTGAAACTGTGGCTTATTTTTACTGTGTTTTTTTTATAATCTGTAAAACATATGTATACATCGTTTTGCCTTTGTATTGATCTTTCTGTTATTGTTTTGAGCTTAAATATCACACTTACCTCATATTTACAGGATTTATAAACAAATTTACAGTATTAAAAATTTAAGTAATGTTTTGATGACAAACTGTCAATGAAACTGTCAGGGTAGTTTTACAAGCTGTCTTATATATTTACCAACAATAAAAAAGTATACTTTCATCTATGCAGATTAAATCCTTTTATAAGTACATTCTACAATCAAAACAGCAATTTTTAAAATTTTTCATATTCATGTGTAGAAAATTTGCTTTGACAACAATTTGGTCAAGTCATAATATCCATTATAAATTACTGAACTAGTCTTTTCCATAATTCTAATTTTCATATATTTTCATTAAAAATTTAACAGAAATCAGATTTCAAACTTAATGAAAATTGGGTCAGATGATGGTGCATAACCAAAATATTGAATACTATTTTTCCCCCTTTTTTGAGATTACCCAGTGTTGTCTGCTAGGTAATTTCTCTTAATGAACAATAGGTGGTGTTGTATAAAGCAGTGCAAAAGGATCTCTCTCTTTCCCTCTCCCTCCCTTCAACCATAGGATTCCATAGGGATAAAACATATCTCTTTACTCCTTCAGAAGACTGATGTTGCATAATTTTCTTAATTAAATGGGAATATATTTCCAGCATTTGAATTTTACTTCTCTATAATATTATTTTTGAATGATGAAATAATGTCGAAATTACTAGATTTTTAAATCCCTATGTAACTTCAGCAGCATCCTGTATATATAAATCTCTCTTAATTGCACATGCACACACATAATGTGAACTTTCATGGATTCCATTGTATATGAACCAAACAATCGGCCTAGAACTGAACCACAAGATGAATCACAGAGCCGATTTGATTATAGTTGTGAAGTCTTGTGTTCAGCAAGTTACACTTTTTCCCCAGGTTTATTTTCCCCTTAACAATTCTGCATTCTTTTGTCTATATTTCATCATATTTAATATTTCCATTTCAAAACTATTTTCTGTTGAAAGTGATGGGCAAAATGACTACATGTGGAAGGGAAGAAAGAAAGAAAAAAATGAATGTGTATATATAAACATCTAATTACTCATTTGTTGCTGCATTTTCATGCCAGAACGTGGTCATGTGAGTGAGTATATATTTTTTCTTTTGGCTGTGAGATATTTAAAGAATAACAACAATGAGAGAATAAATGTGATAGAAAGCTATTGTTTTTTTTTTAACTATTCATTTCACTATAATATTGTTTATCTATCAACTTTCACATAACTAAAGATTCATTTCTATTTAATATTATGACAAAAAAAAAAGAGATCTTAAAAATGTCACTTCATTTGTATATAGAAATGCCTCATTACTCTTTTTAACTCACTGCTGATATTTCTTTATCTCTCACTAAGTGCCCAAAATCTCAGGCATAATTTTTTTTCATGACTGCTTGGTAAAAAAAAACGTGTTATTATTAAAGAAATAAATAAAAATAAAAGGTAAGTATATTTCTTTTCAAGCAAGTCATTTTCTGATCATTTTCAGTTATTAAATGTTTTCTTGCAAATTTTTTTATCAAGTGTC
>CAHIKZ030004067.1:932500-997500 GCA_903632075.3 Acanthosepion pharaonis
TTAAAAATACAAAATAGCAACAATTTATCCATCATACCATGTATATATACAACACACACACATATATATATATATATATATATATATATATAAATTATTCACGATATTTTAAAAAATGCAGATATATACTGATATAATGGAATATGCGTACACCTGTGTTCCCCCTCACTGGAATAGGATTGGCTGTCGTCCGTCATAAATACCGACAGATGTGTAGGTACGACAGACTATGCCATTGATCTACACATCTTACCTGCGATTACAACGCATACCAGTTGATTACTGCTACCCTATTCGACTTGGTTATAGTAGCCAAAACCACTTAGCTACTTCATTCAAATATATCCCTTTCTGGGAAATATCATATATGTCATTTGCAGACAGTACTGTTTCACTGTATCACAGCTCCTCACTGTGACTAGACATCCGAATGCCTCAAGCCAGGACCAGAACCCTGACTGATTTGGTGTCAGTCAAAGTTTCTCCCACTGAGCTATCTTCACTCAGCAGAGAGAAACAGCTAATTCTAGTGTATTGTTTTTATAAATGTAAACAAATACCAATCAGTGTTCCATGTTCATTTTACTGAAGAGATGTGTGTACATATCATATTTTGGTCATTTTGAAGAATATTGTGTATTTGACATTTCTGTTGATCGATTAATTTGTTTTCTATGATTCTGCAGGTTATTTAAAGCCAGAAAATATTTTTAGATTGTGAGATTTTTTTTTCTGAGATATTTGTTTAGTGATGCAAACATTACAAATTAATCCTCAGCTGAGAAGAACAGGTGGATTCATGCCTTTCCCAACAGTATTTCTGTATAAATGAATATAACAAATCCAACAGGGAATTGGAACTCAGCTCTCAGATTAACAATTTTAAGCCATTATGCATTACACTACCTGCACATTCAAGCTTATAGCACCTGGTATCCTCAAGAGGTCACCCATATAGGTACTGACCAGGCTCAACATTGCTTTTCAGTGATCATATAGAAACTGGTGATTCAATGTAATCTCACTATAAGCCTTAAAATATTTTTTTTCATTCAAACTCTATCTTTAAGAAAAGATAAATAAAGATGTTGCAAATCTTTCCCAATCATTATAATGAGACAAAAATCCATTTTTCATGAAACATAATTCAATAAAAAAAAATACAAATTAATTTAATACTAGTGAATTTGATTAATGAAATTTGCCAAATAGCTATTTTTGAGGGGGATTTAGTTATTAAGCCTTTTTTTGGCTTGTCTCTCTTAAATGCTTTGAAATGATTCCCTTCAAGTCCACTTGATGTTTTAATTTTTCACCACACACTTCAAAACTTCTGTTGATGAATGGTTCTGACTGACCCTTTATCAGATTTTCGCAAACGAAATCCCAACTTGCAAACTTTTGAAAGCAAATGTTTACTCTTTATGTTTCTTTTTGTGGCTTCAGTTCAATAATGGCCCAACTTGAACTCACATAAATATAAAACATGAAAATGATGTAAAAAGTTTTGCATATTTGCTCTAAAATTGGAAGGATAATAAAGTGAAATGCAGTTGATTTAAATAATCAGTTTAAAATATATCATCTATAAAAAGTAGATAAAAATCATAAAAACGACAAGCTTAAAGCAAACCTTGCAGTTTCATACCGAACAACCTAATATATGTGAATCTTCAAAAAATAGATGTTCCCAATTATTTCTATATCAGAAACAACAGCTCGAGAAGACTTGAGAGTACTTTAGTATAGAGTAAATTTTTAGCTACAAAAAATATTTTTGTTCATAGTAACTACTACAAACTATGCATTCTTGAAATAGTCCTTCACAGCAATGAATCTATGAATGAAGAACATGTGTCTCTTCTAAAGCCTCAATGAATCTCAATGGGTTTAATGTTTTTATGCATAGAATTCAATTTCACATTTCTGTATGCACTTTGATACCAGGAACAATCTTGCCAGACTGCTATATATAAGGCAAAACAATTATGAGCTATATATATGAAGGTTCAGCTTCTACTGAATTACAACACAAAAGTCTTCTTGCTTATCATGTTGTCTCTGGCCTCAATTCTTCACTTTACATATCTACATTATAGACTTCATCAAAAACAATGAATTTTCTTTTTTTTATCTCACTTTATTATATGAGGGACAGGTGTTGTTGCATTGTTTCTAGAAGGTTGCAAGAAAGGGATGATCACGAAAACATGTGCCAAACCTTAACTGAATTTTCATCACTACATCCTGGATTGCCTCACTAAGGAATTTGGGTGTAAGAGGCAGATCGAACCTTCAGATTCTTGCAGCCATCTCGGCGCCTTTATGACATTTTGGTCTTATATCAACAACTTAAACAGAAGCAATCAATCACAGACAGAGTTTCATGCCCATGAGGTCTTGTGACCAATATTTTTCCATTCTGGGCCAACCTACTCATTCTGTAATAACTTGCTCTGATAAAAATACAGGAATTAATATAATACTTTTGGAATGACAGACATAAGTACTATAATTTAAAAAAAAATCAGAAACCTTTCTTTTACCATCCATATGTCAGTATTGTTGTCTTCTTTTTTTTTTTTTTTTTTTTGAAAAAGATACATTTCTCTTTTCCTATGAATTGTACACAAGTGGAATACTTGGACCAACTGAAATATTTTTGGTAATAATAGTAACAGTGTGATGAACATATTCTGTACTCTTAATACAACTGGAAAAGAGAGATTTTCATAAAAAGAAAAATTATCCACCTCCACAAAATGGAATGGATGTAAAAGAACCAGCTACATGTTCAACACAAATAAAAAAATTCTTAGAAAATCCATCTGTTAGTGAGTGTGTGTGTATATATGTATATATATATATTAGTTATGATAATATAAACTGTTTCATTATATAGAAAAATTCCTTGTTTACTAACCAAACAGCCAGTCCAACATTATAAAATCTGTCTATTAAAACATATTTTTCATGAAAATTGGTTCCTCAAGTTCACTGTTAGTGCTCTTTCCATTATTGATGGTGGCTTCCTTCCTAACCTTTTATTTAAGTAGTGTAGAACACTAACATCTTGATTATGTTATTATTATTATCTGTTTAAGTTCCATGTGCTATCCATTTTAGTTGTTGCTGCTGTTGAAACTCTTGAATGATGTGGTTTTTAATTGGTATAGATCTTTGTGATTCTGTAGTGCCAGTTCATGAGATTCAAAGAAGGATGGTCTTCTTTAGTATCTACAGATTCCATTATAAATGATTGATATGAGAATGCTGTTATATAAAGCAGACAATTTAGATATTACAGAATAAGTTGGATGCTCTATAAGTGTCTCAATCTGATGTGTTGGACAAAACTACTCCTACATTTAATTTCCTTATCTTTGATTCTAAATTTATTAGAAATTATCTATACACCAAAGTATCTGAAGTGTTTACATTATTTAAAATTTTCTATATTTAAAGGATGTGTGGGTAGCATAAATATTATCAGCACAGAAAGTGGAATTAGCAGACTGACTTGCCTATTCCTTGGCATTCTATTTGCTCTCTACTGTAAGCAAAGGTATCATTCAATCTTCTCTTTTACTAAGCCCCAAAGTCATTCAAGGTAGAGGGTTACTGAATAAGGTTGTTTTAAGAGGAGGAAAAATTATACAGGATATCTAGGATATAGACCTGACCCTAGAAATGAAGTGGTTAAAATTGTAGCAATTGGGGAAGCATAATCTTGGGAGTTGGTTCCACAAAGTAGCTGTTCTTGGGAAGAATCTGTTAGAGTGGAACTTCTTTCTTATCAATGAAATAAGAATGTAATGAAGATGATTAAACTCTGTGTATATGTCATGACATTTTCAAGCTGTAAAGATTTGAAATGATGAAACTAAGGAATGTAGCTCATCTGAACATTTACCATGGACTTGTGAATTGACATCTGAAAATAACTTATTGGTTACTAAATCTAAGAAATTAGTTATTTATTATTATTTTATCCTGTGGCCAGAGAAGACAAGTAATGTTTCATTTGAATAATATCACTGTAATTGTTTTGGCAGAATTTTTGAGTAACAAAAATTTGGCCAATATACAGAGTAGATAATAGAGATATACAAACATAAGTTGGTGGTTATGGTACCAAAAACATATTTAGGAATTGTATTACAAAATTCAAGAGCATAAAGGGCAGAAAAATTAGGGACGAAATAATGAGTGGTTAACATGAATCATTGATTTTTTTTTTTATAGATTAACAATATTTTATTTAAAACCAAAACATATTTTGGATTGTAGGAATATTTTTGGAAAGTATATATTGCAATAACAGTTTTGTTTTTCCAGGCTCAATTCTTACTATTTAAACTATCGCCAAGGTATTTCCCAAGGGCATTTGTGCGTAAGTGAATGTAACACGCCTATCTGAAATTTAATCTTGGCTCTGTGAATTCTCATTCCAAGATAAAATTGTTCTCTATTAGAAACCGCTTCCAAATGCTGATTCCACTGAATTCAATGTTCTAACAGAGAAACTGTATTGGCCCACAAAATTTTATGTCTGATAAGGACCCCAATATATAAACATTTCAAACCTTGTCAGGAGTATGACTAATAGGAAATAAGAGACCCAGTCAATTTAATCTTTTCCGAGATTATGCCCTGCAAGCACAGATTTGAAGAGATGGTCACTGATCATTTAATAATTCCCTACCACATCCCAAACAAATCAAGTAATAAAAGAAAATGTTCCTGCTTTCCATCTCAATGCTAATGTACTGATGATGGTAAGGAGGTTTATATCAATGACATTGGCATTCATACTTGGAATAAGAATGATCTTAAAGAGTAAATCAACACCCTCTACCAAGTGTGCAAAGGAATAAGATTCAAGATAAACCTTTCCAAAACAGAAAATATCTGCAATTAGAATGAAAGAATTGATGGCACATACCTTGAATGCATCATAAAAAATTAGAATGTGGAATTAGTAAATAGTAAGCACTTCAAATACTTCAGTGTATGGATCAGTTATAATAAATTTAATTTTAGAGATAAGGAAATTGAATATATAATAGGCTGCACCAGAGCTAGTTTCACCTAACATTGCAAATTACTACAAAAGTAAAACATTATCCTGAAAGCTTAAGTCATATTCTTAAATAGCTTTATCTCAGATTGAGACATTTATATGGATGTTATACATGGTGCCAAACCTGTTTAGAAATATCTAAACTATCTGCTGTATACAACCACTTTCTAAGGTTAAAATGGCTGAGTGAGCAGAGCTGATGTGCTTTGGCAAAGACCACGCTTCTTCAAATCTTGTGGACTTGTGCTACAGAATCACAAACAAAGAACTGTACCAAAAACTAGAAAACAAATCATTTCAGTATTTTCTACACCCACAACAACTGATATCACATGTAGCTCAAAGAGAAAATAATGAAATAATCAAGATATTGATACTCCACACAACTTCAAATAAAAAAAAAATGTTAGGAAGGTAACTTCAATCAGTATTGGAAAGAGAGATAACAGCTACTGGATTTGAGAAACCTATTTTGTCAAGAGAATAATTTTATGAGTTGAAACTGAAAGTAGCACTGGCTGCTTAGTCAATGAATGCTGAATGTTTCTTTATAAGAAATCAGGTAATATTGCTATTATCATTAGAGATAAAAGAACAGATACTATACTTTGATCCCGGCCCAATGATTAAAGAAAAGCTTAACCCAAGTAGCACTAGCTGTTTGGTCAATGAATGCTAAATGTTTCATTATAAAGAAACTGCTAACATTAGAATCCATTACAACATCTACACATCTTGGTTAAGATGAAGAGAGCACAGGTTTGTTTAGAAACTCAATGCATAAGGTAAAAGTCAAATAGTATTCAGTATAATTACTATACTCATAAATGAACTTGCAAATGAAAGAATTATACAAGGTTTCTTTATCAACAAGCTAGAGACATCATTTGTTTTTTTTTTTTTACTTTCAACATGGGACATGTGACTATTACTAAAATGCAGAATATATTTCTTACACCTGTTAAAATTTTGTGAAACTACTTTCGCCTTATATAAAATGATATGAACATTTATGCATATATCATGTTTTCTGGTTCTTTTTCTTTGAAATTTACTCTCCTTATCTCTATATTAATAAGTAACATAGCACTTGTAAGAAGATAAAATGTATGGTCATTAGCAAAAGGTAAGCCCAAGGTGTGAGCTACATATTGTGGATGTCAAAATCAAGCAGTTGCAAAAATTGCACAGAAAAGACGACACAAAAATCTGAAGGTAAATAGGATTAAGGAAAGATGCCTTTCAGAAGTATTAAGACATATTAAAATATTGTTAGAAATAAAATAAATAAATGTGCTGAACTAATATATAATATCTTATATCCTATAGGATAGTGAATTCCAGACAAACACTTCACAGACGAAGGAGGGATTTGTTGTAGCATAACTGTGGACGATAATGGGTATGTCCCCATTCACATAAATACAGTAGTAAATACTGTATGTTGGTCTGCAGTTGTAGATTCATTGTGGAATTCACTTGACTCACTTCTAGCAGTTGACTACTTCTTCCACATGCTGCTGACAAATCTTATATGTGTTGTTCATGTTCTAAGTATTATCGTTCATTACCAACCTTCATGTGATTATTCTATTCAGTAACCTTTCCTAGGTTACAAGAGGATTTGAAATGAAAGAGATGCAATTCTACTGAAACATTCCCATTCCCTTCATATTCCATTTGTAAAGAGTAAGTTTCACACAGACAGCTTCTTCCCAAGAACTGCTGCTTTGTGGAATAGGCTCCTGACAGAATATTTTCCTAACCATTACAATTTTTACTGCATACACCATGAACTTCATTTTACCTTGGGTGGCACTTGAGCTTTGTATTCAGTGAACATTACTTAAAACAAATACTGAGACTAATATGGACAGAGTATGTGAATGATGAGGAAGTCTGAATGAAAATAGAAATAACAAGGAAACTTATGCTTACAATCAGAAAGAGACATCTGAAAATTCTGGGACATATAATGAAGAAAGAAGGTGAAGAGAATTTAACACTCACAGGACATGCTGAAAGCAATAAAAAAAAATAGTGGAAAACAGAGAATAACCTACTTAATGAGTTTACATGAATGGGCAATAAAGCAAGGACAAAATTTACTTACAGTAACAAAGTTGTTGAAAGCCATGAATGCCTACTTCCTAAAAGAACTTGACACATAAAAGAAGAATATGGTGCTTAAATTAAGAAATATTTAATATAGTTAAGATGGAAGAATACAGCTAGAAAACATTCACCTTCCTTTCTAGGTGAGATTCAAATTCAAAAAGAGGTATTTTTTCCTCATGTCCAAAATTTTTTTCATACAATTTTCCTTTATTCATGCCATTCATTCATCTGTGCTTTTCAAAAAAGCAATAAAAAAAACCCAGAGAACAGACAAAAATATGACTAAAGTTATTTTTTTTTAATTTGTAAAAGTTTATATCCCCCTTTACTGTTCCAATGACTCATTCAAATAAATATATTTTTTCTTTTTTTTAGTTTTCTGGAATAAACACTTTTGCAAAGAAGCTTGCTTGCCTTGAAGATCTTTGACAACATGAAGATTTGTCTGAAAAGACTTTTTCTTTCCTATTTTGCCTCCTATTTATTCTCCCGCTTTCATGATCTCATGTTACTGGCTTTTTTTTTCAACCATCTTGGCATATATTGATGTAATAATACAAGAAGCAGTGGACAGTTTTTTTTTCTTTATTTTTGAGTTCTTCCATTAACTGTAGTCAGTGTTTCTTTTCATCAAACTGTCATCTTGTAAATCTAAAATGATGCCATCTACCTCTTGCCAAAATACCGCCATGACTTGACACATAAAATAGAATGTAGTGTTTTCTTTCTTTTAATGACTGTATACACATTTATATACTACTTGACTGTAAGATCACAGGGTTATAGGCTTCAAAGTGTACATTTTATCTACACTGATGGTAAATAAAAAAGATTTTGGACTATAAATCAAGATAAACTTTCTCTACTTTGTTTTTTTTTATTTTATTTTAATAAAATTGATCAGCATCTATAAATAAAATAATAAAATGTATTAATACTTAATCATTTACAAGAAGAGCAGAAACAAACTAAAATAAATTTAACTTTTGTTTACTCTTGGCAAAAAGCTCATCATGAAAAATAAAATAACTAGAACTGGCATAAAAATTTATCATAAATTTAATCCTAATTATTGAAAAACGAAAAAAGTGTTTTAAAATTATGTATGCAAATGATAGTACATCACTATAAAATGGTTATTTTTTTTTACTTAAAAGAATAAAATTTCACATGCAATTAAACTTAAACAAGTGAAATTAACATGTTAGAAATTTTGCAAAAGGAGAAAAAATGAATGATTTGAAACTTCAACACTATCTGTAATCTTATTTTCTTAATTAAAATGATGAATATCTTATAACTTAGTCTGATAAATATGATATATTATTTCACACATTTTTAAAAAATTTTCATTCTACTCTTTTATGATATTAATTTTATTATAACATGTTCAACAAATTTGTTCATCAAAATACAAACTGCATTGTGAACAGAAGAAATTTTGACAGAAACTCACATTACGTCTAACATTATGGCTAATATGGTAAGGACATAAGTCTGATGATATAAAATATGAATTCAAGTATTGTTAACAACTAAATCTTTGTCATGAAATTCTTCTATTTAATTTAAGTGCTGAAGAATATATCTTCAGAAAAAATTTTGATAAAAAGATGATGAAAAAAAACAAATCAAAAGAACTGACAAAATGCAAATATCCTATTTCAAAATATTGGAAAATATAAAATTTGTTTACTGAAAATGAAAATAAAATTAATAATTTTGCTTTCAAAAGAAAATTACTTAGTTACTTTAGATTCTCTGATTAAAGCCATATCCACCAGGCAGTGGCATAGATAGAGTGTGTGTCACTTGGAGCAATCTTTGAGTTTTCCACACCAACAAAAAATAGTGCACAGTGAGTCACTCTTAAACTTGTGTGTGTACCAGAATAATATGACTTTCACATATACAAATATAGTATGATTTAAATACACACCAATTATACTTACACTTTATCAGTAACAGTTAAAAGTAAAAACAAAATATAGGGAAAAAAAAGTCTAAAAAATTAGGACCATCTTTATTTCTAAAATGAAAATTATAACTTTCTACAAAGTACTGTCTTGGTGGCAAATTCTTCAATGACATCATCAAAACCTATTTCATCTGTCAATTTTCACTATATAGAGGGTAGATAGGCCAATATATATGCCATAGTTTAAGTTACTCAAAATTGAAAAGGTCCTTCACATGCAATTAAACAAGTGAAATTAACATGTTAGATATTGTGCAAATAAACTGTCAGTACTGTCCCAACATTAAAATCACTTTTATTTCAATACAGTCTATACAGGCTTATAGCCTACAGCAGACACAAAAGTGCCCCCCCCACACACACACACTATGAAAGTGCCATCTCAGCCCACCCTGCTTCTAGCATCAGTTTAAACTGATACTTTTTTTATTCCATATATCTAAGCTATAATTATAAAATATAGTTATGGAAAGTGAAAATGTTTTGGAATATTTCAGAAAATTTATGTTGTAAATCTGTAAAATACAAATTTCAAGAAAAAAGAATCGAAATATATAAAAAATAGAAGGTGCCAGTTTCAACTGATAACAGGAGGATATAGTCATTCTGAAGTCGAAACAACATCTCTCTTTTTCAGAATACAGAGCTGCTGTCATAATTGAATGCGTTGTAACAAATTGCATTATAGCTGAAACCAAAGACTTCAGATATTATGATTATTATTATTAGTGCTTATTATAAAAATGTTTGGAGCAATTTTTAACTTTATTCTGTTGGTATTCTTGAAAAAAACCCAAAGAAATGCAAAAATTATTGCAACAGTAGATATTAATCTCTGAGAAAGACAAGTAGCCAGAGGCAAAACAAAGAAGAGATAACTCATTATTACCGTTTGCCTTGTAGAAAATGTTTAACATTGAGTGGACACCAAATCACTATTATAATCCAGATCAGTGAAGAAATGCAGACTAGAGGCAACAACAATAATTTTCAATGATTATGCACATGTTTTTCAGCTTGTTGTTTGCTCTTTAAGCTAGTCTTTTCAAAGACACTTTAATTGTAAGAAAATGTTCCCAATAAATAAAAGAAGAGCACTTAATTTATTGTAGTTGTTGATTTGGTGGATATTGAAAATCCCTGGAGGAAAATAGAGCAGACATTTTGAGTTTCTTTATAAAAAAAATATAAGAAGGAAAATATGTTTATTTTTTTTTTATTTCCTTTCATGCAACTTTTTTCAAAAATCAATACATTTCTCTCCCATATATAATCACTGTTCTGTTTAAAGATACTGAATAATTGCAGAGCTGTTAAATGGTAAATATAAACAAATTAATCATTTCCACTTGCTGATAAAAGGTGAGATTATAATCATAAGACTAACTAATTAATTTATTTTTATTAATCATTTCAATCCAAGCAAGGCAGTAAAAGTCACTACAATGCGAGAAGTTACCGAGAGGGAAAGTAACAGAGAAGATAATAAAAGAACAGGGTACAAGGAAACAGAAGATGATTGTTATTGCCTTTAATTTTTAAAGATCACAGCTGACAAAAAAGTGAGTTCCGCAAGTTATGAGTGTGAGAGGACAATCTATTAGGATTGAACTTATAGTTGTAACTAGCAATTTAATCAGTGAAATTATGAGACCTATTTATCTACAGGGTGGTCAGAAAGTATTGTCACCCCTATTTTCTATTTCAGATGGCTAACACAAAAACGAAGGTGTTCATACAGACCTTCTTAATGTGTGAAAGCGTCAATGAAGTGAATAAGCTGAATCCAGTACATGTGCTTTGTATTACTGTGTTACTTGTTCGCATTACTTTTTGGTAGAGGGTGACAAGACTTTCAGACCATCTTGTCGTCCTACACTTATTCATAAAGTTGACGTACCAAAGAGGAAAACTTATCAGAACAATTACCATAAAAATATAGAAGAGGCAAACATAGTGGGTATGTGGGCATTTGGCCAAGTAGTTAAAATATTAGCATTCTAACAATGAGACCCAAATTCAAATCTCGCTATGGTTGATTGGTTAGGGATGTTACTTTCTGATTTCAGTATGTGGCACAGAGTGCCTGAAAATCATACAATGTTATGATCAAAACCTCATGAGTAAAAGTGAGCAGACAAAACTATTTGGATTCCATCAATTGCTGTGCTAGCATAAAGTTGGGGGGTGTAAACGGTAGTGTCAGAGCTATGCCGCCCGTTCCTGGTAGGGCCACCCAAGGCGGACAGGTCTGACACACACGCCGGCTAACAAGGGCTCTGGTGAAAATCCAAGGAGCGTCTGCATCGGTAACCAGCGGCTTCTGGTTGTTCCTGTCTCTGCGTCTGTGGGAACCCCGCGGCAAGCAAGAACGTTATTCGAGTAGGCCTGGGTACCCTACTTCTGTATTTATCCCAAGAATCTTCTTCTCAATCCGCCCAGGGTGAATGCCGCATCAGTACAGTACAGTACAGTATAAAGTCACACCAAAACTACATAGACGATAAACTACATCTGACAGCATGGCCTTTAATTAGGAGGTTTTGAGGAGCATAGAACCACCTCAATTGCTGGTGTTCGCAGGTCCACCCTGACCTGGGGTGGTAGCACCTTTCAGGATCCAAGCTATAGGCAAATAGATAACCCTGCAAAGAGTGTCAAAACACTATGAAAATATCAAAATAGGTTTTTAATACCAGCAATACATTTTTGAAAATAAAATATTACCAGCAATACATTTTGGAAAAAAATAATACCAACAATACATTTTTGGAAAAAAATATTACCAGCAATAAAAATCTTGTTGGCATTAAATGAGGTGTTGATATGCCATAAAACAAAACAAATCAAACCAAATAAAGTCATAATAACCAAGGGTGAGAATGTACTGGACTTGTTGAACTTCTGAAAATGCCAGATTGTGGACTCTCTTCCAGAGACTGAAATTAAAGTCTACTCAGCATAGTCGCAGTATATTTCACAAATTAGTACTGTGGGTGTCAAAGATGTATCTAAACAGATATCTGCAACTGGGATTAACTAGGTAGCCAGTATCATGGACGGAGCATGAAAGCAATGAGGAAGTTTTAATGAAAATTACTCTTTACAATTATGCCAGCAATACTGATGTAAATAATTTAAGCTTCTTTATGAAAAGAAATTGAGAATACCAGGTGCTCTAATCTTGGATGTGTGGATGGTTTAATGGATAATGGCTTGGATTTGGAAATCAGAGAGCAAAGTGTCAATTCCAGTTGATTTTGTTATATTCACTAATGTGCAAATACTCTTGGGAAAGGTATGGATGCACTTCTTTTTCCCCCAGCTATGGGTTAATTAGTAGGACTTTTATTAAATAAATCATTATTATCTCCAAAAAAATATTCTCACATTTAAAAAAATTCCTGGCTTTAAATAACCTGCAAAGGATTGATAAGCTGTAGAAAACAAATCAATCAATAAAAAGAAATTGAGATTATTAAAAAGAATCATAGCACAAATCATGTCATAGAAAAAGTGAATAGAATCTCTAAAATGTCAACTGGGAATTTAATAATTCAGTTTATAAAACTTTCTTTCATGTTTATATACTTGATGAGGTATGGTAATTTAATTCTCAACACAATTGCAGCATATTGTATGAAACTATTGCAGCAACATCAAGCTCCACAGGTGTGTCAACAGGATTTTTTATTATTAGTAGTAGTAGTAGTAGTATATATTTTACTTAAGAGCATTTCATTGTGAAATGTCAGAATTGAAATGAAGAGTACATCTGAATTTTATCTTTTTGTAAGTTTGATTTTTGCTCTGAAGCTCTGTGGGATTTTGTTTTTCATTCACTGTCTCTCACATAGTATCAATTTCAATTTTCTATGATTAATTTGCTTATGGAAATTTTTGATAATACCACAAGAGCCAAATCATCAGTAAAGTCTTTATCAATAAAAAAAAGATTAATTTAATATTAATGACAACTAATATCTCAAAGTTTTAGACAAGAGTTAATTTTGTATGAGTTATTAGAGAGAAGATGAAGTCTGCTCCTGGTTCATCCTGCAGATAAGCATTTTATTCAGCATAAACGCTTACACAGATTAGAGAACTATTTCACATTGGTTAATAGATAGCAAGGCCAGAATGACTGACCACAATTTCCTGTCCTTTGTAGCTCTTAATAAATTTTGTCTTTTGGCCATCTCTCCTAAACCCTGCTCCACCATCCATTCACTCATGTTTGTTAGGTAGGTTATACATAGTTTTTCTCTGCAACCACTTGCCATCAGTCTGTCCTGTGAGTATAAAATTTTCCAAGCCCTCTTTCCTCATTATGTGCCTTGGAAATTTCAACTCTTTCTGTAAGTATAATTGTTTATTTTCTTTCTATGTTCTCTAAAACTTTTTCATTGCTTAAATGTTCAGTCCATGGTATTCTCAGCATCCTTCTGTAGCTTCAAGTCTCTTCTTCATCTTTGAGGAGATTGTCCAATAATCATTGCCATTTAGTAGTACTGATATTATGTAAGAGTACAGTATTATTTTCTTTCTTTTTAATACTTTCCTGAGTTTTTGGAAGGCATCTTTCAAAATTTCAACGTGTCTTTAGAAATGCAATGCATATCTGAAGGCTTTAGTTTTATAAGTCAAATTCTACCCAAAAATTGCATAAATATCTGAGCTGAAGGTACCCAATCATCACTGTCCAGACTTGATAAAGCTCAAAATTATTTATGCAGTTTTATTTTCCACACTATAAGCTCTTTCTCACATAAGCAACATTATAAGATTGTCACTTCTGCACCCCTATTTTCATTGCAAATGCTCTATTTTTGAGTTCTGCTAATTCAGACCTTTACAGCGAGGACCTGCCATGCCATATCCATTGATTCAAATTATCCTTATTTCCCCCATGTTCTACATGTAAAAATTAAAGATCGACTCAGACAGCTGTTTCTGAGTAAAACAGGCTTCTGCATGATTGATTTCTTGAACAGTTCAATCTTGATCTCTTCAAATTAGTTCTTATTTTACCTCCACATCCTTCAGGCTTATAGCCACATCACATTAAAACACCAGTTCTTGTATGATCTTTTAAAGTAAGCAACGTTGAAACGAATCAGAACATTACAGTAGAAAAAAGTGAATATTTAACAGGGAAATGCTTGATTCAATTCTAAAGTGTGACTTTAAGAGTATAAAGTTTCTAAAAACATAATAGTTATATATGTTTAGAAGCTGGACCATTGCAAATTAAAAATATGGTCATATCATATTGAAACACTGGTTCCTGTACAACCACCAAAATTAAGCAATGTCAAGCTTGGTCAGTACCTAGATGGGTGACCGCTTGCGCATACCAGGTGCTGTAAGCTTGGATGTGCGGGTGGTGTAATGGATATTGGCTCAGATTTGTTAACCAGAGAGTAGAGTTCCAATTCTATTTGGGTTTGTAATATTAACTTACCTCTTCTCCTCCCAGCTATGGGTTAAACAGTAAGACGTGTATGAGAAAATTATTATCTCCTAAAAATTCTTACAATCCAAAAATATGTTTCAGCTTTAAATAACCTAAAAATATTTTCAATATTTGGTCATCAGCTTTATTCATTACTATTGAATTGTATAGAATTTTCACATATCAAGAGAATGTTTAATGAGCCCATAATTAGTCTTGTAAGTTAGGTGTATATATATATATATATATATATATATATATATAATGAACTCTCCTGTCGGTTTCGACATATGAAGATCTGACAGCTTAAGTGAATCAGTTATGAAATTTTGTGCAATAATCTTAAGTGACACTTAAGACCTGCTAGTGATTTACAAAAGAGGCCACATATGGAGCAAGAGTGAGGTTTGTGGAATGAGATCACTGTTACATTGGTTGACCTTTAAGATATTGCTCTCACTTCTTAAAGATGATTCAGACAAGCAGATTGAAAACTGCTGAGTCCATCTAAACACATTGATCTCCATTCTACCTACTCCAAGGCTGAGTGCTCAAGAGTGTTATGGGGTATATTGACAGCTGACAAGTTGCTTTTCAACATGTCTTTGTATCTTAGCCATGGGCGTCGTACATTCCTGTAGCCCTGATCTAACTGGCCATGCATTAAGATCTTGGGTATCATATCATCAGACATTCTCAAGACATGAACAGTTCATCGTAACTGAGGCTATATGAGAAAAGTCTCAATTTCTCCAATATTACACCTGTTAAACAGGTCTACATTAGATGTCCTATCTTGATGGTTAACGCCACAGATTGCACGCAGTCAGCTTTTATGGAAAACATCCAGCTGGGGTATATGGTACCTGTATGAAGTCCACGACTCTGAGCCGTACAAAAGGTTGGCAAGAACAACAGCTTTGTAAACCCAAATTTTTGTATCCAGTTGAATACCCCACTCATTCCACAAGCAATATATATATATATATATTTCTGCACATCATTATTATTTCTGTCCCTAATTTTTACACACCATGTAACCCATTGTGTTTTAGTGGCATTATTGTCTTGTTTGGGGTGATTCCAATAATATATATATATATATATATATATATATATATATATTTATATATATATATATTTTTCGATTTAAAATATAGTTTTTTTCTAAGTTCTAACCAAGTTTCAAAATGGAAGTTAAAAGCTTCAAATTTAATTTTGTAATTAAATTAAAGACATTAGTTCCATTTCATCCTCAAGCGAATGGAACTAATGTCTTTAATTTAATTACAAAATTAAATTCAAAGCTTTTAATTTCCATTTTTGAAAAATGGTTAGAACTGTGTAGTGAAAAAACATTTTAAATCAGTTAATTTATAATATTAATGCTCTGTAAATTTACATTGAGCACTATTTTGTAAAAATAAAAATATCTATAAGAACACCAGATTATATATCTTACTGTTCTTTCTTTTTATATATATATATATATATATATATATATATATATATAATCACCCCAAACAAGGCAATAATGCCACTAAAACACAATGGGTTACATGGTGTGTAAAAATTAGGGACAGAAATAATAATGATGTGCAGAAAGAGAAGAGAGGAGGACTGTAGATTAAATATATTTTTGGGAAATGAGTGTAGTGACACTTGTATATATTATTATGTTCTCTTAGAGAATTACTGAATGTTTGAAACATCTGTGTTAGTGTTGAATCCATATAAATAAGAAAAGGTGAATAAATTTTAGATTATAATAAAAGCATGGATAATCTAATAAAAATATTTTCATTTTATAAGTATGATGTACATATCTGTACATAAGAGAAAGACCTGCAAAACAAATCGATTTAAATCAAAGGCACTTTCTGGACAACTATACTAAAATGATATATTTTATATGCAATAAATCATGGCCAAACTATTTTAAGACAAAGCAATAAGATAAATCTGAAAAAAAAAACAAAACATGCTTTTAAGAAATCAATATTTGCCTAATAAGAGTCTTTGGGTGATTTTGTTTATATTTCGATTTTTCTTCATATAATCCTTTGCACTTGAGTGCAAGAATTAACATTCTAAGAGTCCCAACATGCAAAATTATGAAACAGACTCAAATGGAACAAATAAAATCAACAGACAGGTTTACAGCATTAGAAGATGTAGATAACAGAAAGTCTAGAAAGAAATAAGTGGTCAGAAAATGAGGAGAGACAAGGGATGCTAAAGCTGTATCTAATTTCTTTTCACAGCATATGTGTATGTAGAGTGACATGTAATATCTTGGGACTTCCTTCTGGATGCCATGCAGCATATTGGTTCTAACATTTACCTTAAAAATTCTAATATTAACTGTTTTCTTATAAGGATATATTCAGCATCCATTGACTGAGCAGCTTGGACTAATTTCATTTGAAACTTATAAAATCTTTCGCTTAAAATAATTTTTCAGGAAAATAAGTTACTCAACTCCAGTAGCTGTTATTGATCTTTCCAGTATTAATGGAGGCTTCTTTCCTACAATTTTATTTGAAGTAGTGTGGAATGTCAACATCTTGATTGTCATCATTTTTCCTTCGAGTTACCTCTGCTACTCATTTTAGTTGTTGAAGCTATTGGTAGTCCTCAAGTGTTCTGGCATTTTTTTATTTGATACAGTTCTTTGTTTATGATTCCGTAGCACCAATTTATGAGATTCAAAGAATGATGGTTCTTATTCTGGTGGTGTTATGTAAAAACACAATTATTGCATTTATATATATATATATATATATATATATATATATATATACACACACATATGTTGTAACCTAGAAATGGTTACTGAATGAGGAATAACCTAAACAGAGGTTGGAAATTAAATGGTAATATTTATAACATCAACAATATACAATACTTGCCAGCAGCATGAAGTAGGTAAACTGCTGCTAGTGGTGGACTACTTAGACAGTATATTACTCCCGCCACTTACAATAGTGTCCAACATATTTATGAGGATTGGGACATACCCATTAGTGTTCATAGGTATGGTATATAACAATTTTTTTACCGTGTTGTTAGTCTTCACATTATTCTTGTTACTAATTATAATGGTAATGTTAACCATTCATTATAAGAAAAAAATTTTATTGAAATTTATATAATCTTTGTGTTCAAACAATTTTTCAGGAAAATAAGTTTCTACTCAAGCCCGCTGTTATTGCTCTTTCCTTCTTAACCTTTTGTTTAGACTAGTGTAGAATATCAACATCTTTCATTTTTTTATGTGTGACATATGACGTCCATTTTAGTGGTTGCTGCTGTTGGAAGCCCTCAAGTGATGTGGTTTCTGTTATTTGGTACAGTTCTTGCTTTGTGATTCTGCAGCACTAGTCCATAAGTTTCAAAGAAGTGTGGTCTTCACCAATATCCATAGCCTTAATCACTCAAAGCCATTTTAACTATTAATCTGAGAAAACGGTTTGACTGTATAGATATTTCTGAACATGCCCCCCATAATGTACTAATCTGATCCCGAAAAAAAGTCTATCCTGAGCCAAGCATTTGTAGAGATAAACAGAAATTTAAGATTGCAAAAATTCGTATATTTAGGTAGTACTATAAAGATGACAAATATTCTTTATGATGAAATTTCCCTCCAAATCAAGAAGGCCAGGAATGAATTTTGAAAGCTGGAGAGGCACCTACAATCCAAGCAACTGTCAGTGGTTTATAATATGTGTGTTTCGTTTTCATCATTGTAGGCATGTGATACCTGGGTAACTTATCAAAGTCACATGAAAATGTTGAAGCAATTTCACCAACATTGTCTCCACCATATTTTGGGTATCCGGTAGCAAATGTATGTAATTGGCATTGATATTCTTGTACAAAATTTAACAGCAAAAAGTCTTTGGTAATACATCACCAGTTATGATAGCATTTCCATGTGGTCACAATGAAGGATGATTAGATTCCTAAGCAGTTTTTGTACAGTGAGTTTACCAATGGAAAAAGACTAACACTAAACCAAAACTGAGATATAACAATTGCATAAGAACATATAGTGGGATGAGTCTTAGAGGTTAAAATGAACAGCTGATTTATCCATGCCAAGATAATAAATATGAGGTAATTTTAAAAAGATAAAGAATTTACTCATGAATTTCCATACTTGAGGTAGTGGTATTAACTCGTTTCAGGAAAAGTAAATCAGAATTCTTAAAATCCATAGTTTTAACATATTATCATAAAGAGGAAATGTTCATACAACAGATTAAATCATCTGACTCAAAATAATATTAAAAAAGGTTTAAAACAAAGGTAAGAGAGTTCATTGCTCACAGAAGGGATATATGGTTTGCATACTTTCAAAAGCAGACAAGAGATAGTTTGAAATTCTTTGTTTTCTCAGATTGTTGAGAGAAATTTCCTTGAAGTGCCATGTGCTTGGTTAGAGGCCAATAATATAATTGGCAAATAATTTTCACTGGTGAGAACTTCAATGTTGGAACTCTGCTCTCTGTTTAACAATTCCAAGCCATTATACATTGCACCACCTGCATATCCATGCTTACAGCACCTGGTATTCTCAAGCAGTCACCCATGTAGGTACCGACAAGGCTCAATGTTGCTGGGCCAAAACAATGTTATTAGAAAAGCAAATGTAATGTTCCTTTTTTTTTCATTCTATCTTTAAAACTTTTCAAACATAAAGCTTTGGAGGACAACTTTCAAAAAGGTATTTTTCTGAGAGTTACACTTACCATCATAAGAATCCGTTTAAGCTGTATTGATAATCAGTAATATAGTGAGCTTTTATGCTAATTTCTTTTCTGGAAGACATTCTAGACAGAATAAAGCCAATATAATCATTAGCAGTCATTTCTAAACAGCAGCATCCAGTATTTGCCATATTTGTTAGACCTTTTCAAAGCTTTAGTTTCAAACACATTGTATTCTTATAAATCAGACTGCTAATGTTGTTATGATTCCTTTCAAAAAACGTATGCGGCTGTTATCCAAGTGTAATTGCTTTTATTACAAATTATATGTATTTCAAGAAGACATTAACTATTGTTGATTGAATTAGAAACACTGTTAAATTCTGCTGGCAATAGCAGTCCAAAATATGATTAAATATTTTGCTGTTTCAAGCCACTGGCAAATTCAATAGTCATAGCGCTTTAGTATTGCAGTTAGAAAAATCTATTGTTCATTGATAGTTATGATTTTAAATAAGTTTGTGAAGTGATGACAAATATTTTTTATGACAGTCAAATATTAATTATAATTGCTCTTACAATTAAAAACAAGAAAGTTCAAAGAAAAGAAATCTTTGGCACATTTAAAATTTCACTTATATTTTAAAAGATATGCATATATTTATTCAAAAGGATATTACTTCAGATACAGCTAAACTAAATCAATACATGACTTCTTTTTACTTCTATAATATGTTAAATGTGATGTTTTACATCATTTGGCAAAAGGGTTTCATTATGCTTCAATATGATCAGTAGATTTTCTTTCTCAAAAACTTGAAAGTTAACCTATATCTTTCTGCCATATGTAGAAAGGGACATGTTGTTTCTTTTTTTCCAATATATCTAAAATATAATTTTGGAAAGTGAAAATTTCATTGAAATGTGTTGGAAAATTTTCAACTTTTTCTCTGAAATCAAGAAAATAGGAATTTTAAGTAAAATAATCTCAAAACATGGGGAAAAAGAAGCCATTAGTTTAATCTATAAATTTCTGACGTCAGTTTATAGGATCCAGATCCTATATTATTCTCAAAACTTTAAACATTAACACCAAAAATTTAAAACATTTTCTGGAGCCTAGCTAATATAAACAATAAACAATTAAGAAACAGTGAGTGGGAAAAAATCAACCAAAAAAGCTACACGCTATATGACGACAATCATCAAAAAATAACTTTCAACTGAAGTCCAGACTGTTAAAAATCCTTTTTTAACATAGCCACAGTCTGTTTCCTTCATTCAACTCAAACTAAACTCATGTTGGCAAACAATGAAGCAACAGATACTCAAATGTCAGAAACAATGTAAGTCACACCCAAACACACTTTTTCCACTAACTTTGAACTGTTTATTTTGAATACAAATAATACATTGAACTGAATTTTACCAAAATTCACACAAATTACGTTACAACTTGCAGTCTAACACACTGGAACATTACATCACACAAAAATCTAAAAAGACAAGTTTATTTCACTATTTTTAAACAACATTCATAATTATTTTTTTGTACATTTGTTATATAAAAATCTATTTGTCTGTACAATTATTCTTGTCTGAATTTTGTTTTTTCTTGTTATTAGCTTGTGGCATTTTGTCTAATATAAATTAGTGAGGGCAGTTGACCCACACAAGTTTAAACTACACATTCTTTATCCATATATTTAAATTATATTATTTTGTGAAGTGGAAATTTTACTGAAATATTAAAACTTTTTCACCTAAAATAAATGATCTTTAAACAAAATGATCATTAAGTTTAAGTAAACATCTTAAACTAAAAAATGTAAATTGGGCAAAGAAGAAAATAAAAACTGATTTCTTAAAAATAATTTTTAATGAAGAATCTAGAGCTACATTGGATGGACCTGATGTTTGAACTACTGTTTGGGTTGAAGGGTTGATGAAAGTTATAGAATATCAAGGAGCCTATATTAACTTTATTTACAAATAAAAAAAATTATTCAGGTATATATCTATGTTAATGAAATATAGGTTTTATTGACCTGTATCATTTAGATTTATGGTGTTATCTGCTGGCATAATACAACCTAACAAATTATTTATTATCAATATTTTTATAATGATAAATATTATAAACATTATATATATATATATATATATATATATAATAATGGACTCTCTCGTCAGTTTCAGCGTATGAGGATCTGACAGTTTAATTGATTCAGTTATGAAATTTTGTGCGATAATCTTAAGTGGCACTTAAGACCTGCTAGTGATTTACAAAGGAGGCTACATATGGATCAAGAGTGAGGATTGTGAGATGAGATCAGTGTTAGATCACTGTTAGATTGGCTGATCTTGCAATAAGAATGAACGAATCAAGGTAAACTGCCAGAAAATCCACATAAATGATTTGATTAAAGTGGTGAAGGCTTGTGCAGAACCATCCACACTTTTCAGAACTATTGATACACTCAGTCAGTACAAATAAATGCAAACAGATAAAGCAGCCAATATACCTCAGGCTTTCATTGTAAGATTTTTCTATCTCCTAGACCAGTCGTGTTCTATATCACTAAAAGAGCTTGGTCAGCCCTATATATATATATATATATATATATATATATATATATATATATATATATATATATGTATGTATGTATAGCTCTTATAAATATAACTTTTAGAAACCTCAGTTGATTTATACTAACTATATTGTAAATACAGTAACATAAGAAAACATTATATAATACAGGGATATAGTTTTGAAGTGACATAACAAAAGTGTTTTGTCACAACAGCTCAATAGAAATTAGCAATTAGGTTGTCAGGTAATGCTGAAAAGTCATGTACTCTGGTTCAGTGAATTAGAGACCAAGTGAATAAGTCAAGGAAGACCTAGGGATTGAACTCTCATGTTCACGGGATCCTAAGATGTTTTATTCACTTTAATGCACTAGGTTATCTGTCTCTTAGATAATCTACTGTTGAAATTTTGGGGCTTTAAACCTAACGTCCATAGTCAGGTGTTAAGACTCGGAGGAATTTCTTTTTTTTCTTTTTTGATAAATCAAAGTCATGCTGACATTATTCTTTTTATGCGAGACCGACTGAATAGGTTTTCAGTACCTGGGTCAGGTAGTGTTAAAATGTTATATACTTTGGTTCAAGCAAGACAGAAGTGATTGATTAAGGCTAATTAGTGTTAACTGACATAAAGTATCTGCTAAGCATGGACAACAGAAAACTCTACTCCTATGGATTAAATAAATGGTTCAGTTCAAAATCCTAAGAAGGTTAACAAGTACAAATATCCAGGATATGATGATACCCAGCAACAAGGCCTATAATTGGGACAATGGAGGATTTGAGGCACATAGAACCACTTCTTAATTGCTGTTGTTCCCAGATCCACCCTCACAAGGCTTGGTAGTACCTGTTAGAGTAACACCTGTGGGCAAATGGTGAAGCTCCAAATGAAAACAAGACTATGAAAGGATAAAAATACATTTTTATAGTAATAATATCAGCAATACACTGTAATATAAAAAAATTACTAACAATACATATACTACTAACTTACCAACACTACCTATTATAGTAAAATTACTACCAATACATTTTATCTGCAGCTGAAGGTATACAATTGTGCACAAATTATATTTAGTTGAAGCCATAAAATTGTATTCAAAATATTTAGATTTTAGCATTAAATAACCCCTAGTGGTTAATATACCACTAAACAAAATCATCTAAGTACAAAGGCATCTGAAGAAGAATGGTAAGTATAATGGCTGAAATGCTGATCTGAATAACATAGCATTAAGTAAAGGATAAGCACTTGGTGATTTCTAATTCACATTGTCTATTCAAAGCAACTAATAACTGAAGATAAAAGCAAAGATTAATAATAATGGTTGAAAATGCTGCATCTCATAAAAAATTAATATGAAAGTACAAATCAAAAATTAATAATAATAAATGGTTTGTCTTATAAAAAATTAAGATGAACATAAATACTTGTCAAAATTAATAACTGTTGACAGTTTTTCATTGAATAAAAAAATTAAAATCAAGATGTCATCAGTTTTATAATTTCTTATTTTCTATGTTATTGCTTTAGTGAATGTGATTATCTTTAAACTCTTGTTAATAGTTTCAAAAAATGAGTTTGATAGATCCATCATAACTCTTGGGAGAATAGTTCATGCAATAAGTGTTTTGAAATAGTTTTTTAATATTTTATTGAAATGATAATCATTTCTCTTCACCTTAATCCTATCAATCTTATCTTTGATATCTCAGCGTTTCATTGAGGATATTCAACAAGCATTCTCATCTGCACACTTATTCTGATTATAAGATCTTTTCAAATAAATTTATTTGGCACTTCTTCCACTTTACACATTGTCTTACTCTGTTCTCAATTCTGAAAGCATCCTGTACACCATTTTTGTTTCACATGTGATCTGCCAACCTTGATTTCATAATGTCCATTCATTTTTCAACTTGATCAACTCTTCTTTTCTAGAACTCTTTTAAGAAAATTTCTCTCTGAATTAGATCCCATATTGAAATAAATGTTACTTTAATAAGTGAATAGGAGCTTTTTTATGTTAGTCTTTCATAAAATGCTTATTAAATTACTAAAAATAATTTTGTAGTAGGTTAGATTATAATAAACTTGAATCTAAAATAAAAATAAAAATATGAAATATTTTTACTGAAATTAGAAGTGTTTTAGCATAAAATGCCATAATTGTATATGGTGTATGGTACTTCATACTTCAGATTCAATTAACAGTCATTGGATGCAAGTGAACTTTTAATGAAAATTTATTAACATTTATCACTTCCTGTATATGGAATCCCATCAAAATATACTATTTTATATATTAGTTCTATATATTTGAAATTTCAGCATTCTGGCTCTCAATTTCAGTGAAGATTGTTTTAAGTGTTGCCATAGAAGGATATGGCTACACAAACAAGAAATTCAAATTTAACATTTTGCTTGGTGAAAATAATCACCCAATCACCTACACAGTGCTAAATAATTTTATGTATTTATTTTCAAAAACATTTTCCACTGTATTGGTATAATTTGTATTGGAGACAGCTTATGCAAGAATAGCATAAAGGAATCGATTTTAGCCTGTACATTAAGGGTTAACTAATGCATTTCATTGAAGAGTAGCAGAAGTTAAACATTATTTGTCTGTTATTTCCAGGCAACTCAAAATAGATGTTTTATAACTAGTAATTTATTTTATTCTCAAATGTGAAAATATCATAATTTAAAAAAATCACAAGAGAAAATAATGTTTGTTTACATTTACCAAAGTACATTTATCCTTTTGAGAGTAAGCAACAAGTTTTTGTTAATAAAAATGACACTTCTTTTGTTAAAAAAAACTAAAAAAACATTAGATGAGTTCAGACAATGATTTCACTCTCATAATAATAAAAATCTAAAATCACATCAGAGTTACTCGGCAAAATAAAAATAAGTGCAAATGTTCCAATGAACTATATATTCATTAGTTCCACAAGTTCCAACCTACCCAGCTTGGACCCACCATGACAAATACACAGGATCAAATCATTACCATTTCCTACATACTCCAATCTAAGAAGGAAGTTCCACTCAGCTTTTTTTCCAAGAGCTGTTATTCTGTAGAACAGACTCCCAAAAGGATTCTTCCCTGATCACTACAGCCTTACCAGCTTCAAATGTAGGGCCAACTGTTATCTATCCAACATAATTTTCACTTATTTCTTCCTCTTATATTCATGCAACAACAACCACATATTACAGTTTATCCTTCTATTTGATAGATTCATTCTTTTCCTGGGACATTAGTGCAGAAGGGAATGAAACAAACTTGGAAAGAATTTGAACACTATATAATGACTCCATTTTCCATGGAGCTGACCAATCCCCATTTTCTAGCCTTGACAGAGTTCCAAAGCATTTACACAGCCTTGACGGTATTGAATTATTATCCACCCAACAAACTTTTTGCTGCAGACAAAACATTGCAAACCAAATTGCTACTCTATCACTGTTTCCATGCAAAAATGTTCAGATGAGGTACATTCCTTCATTTCACTAGTTCAGACCATCACAGGTAGAACTCATCATGCCATGCACACAGGCTTGTACCAGCCTCATTCTTTTCATATACTACTGGGAAAAAGCAAGTTCCACTCAAACAGCTTCTTCACCAGAACCATGACTTTGTGGAGTATAATCTTAAACCTAGCAATTCTAAGGTCAACTGTTATCTATCCTACATATCCTCATAATCTACACTAAGTAAAAAAAAATCTGGTTTCATTCATGTAAATGTTTTCCTTCTGTATCACCTGAAAACCATGAGAATTTTTCCCTTAAATTATTTAAATTTGACTCATTATTATGAGGTATGTTTTGAAAGTAAAGCTTTCTGTAGTGAGTTAAGTCCCCTGACACAGACCATAAACTATAGAAAAGCTAGCATAGTAACAGAAACAGTAGCTGGTGTCTATATATACTCATACTGCCAAAGAAACTTTCTCTTTCTTTCCCTTTGTATAGATAATTTCTTTCTTTACTTTTGTATAGAGCATTTCCTACAGCTGGTAATGTAAGTAATATCCTTCTGGTTCCTACTACCTCTTTCATCATTCATATCACGCATCTCATTTATCATAACTGTTTTAACAGCAATCTTCTATCATGAGTTGATCTCAAGCCTTGTTTTGGTTGAATGTTATTATAAAACATTCATTAAAAATGGATGACTATCAGTGGGTGCAGTTTTTTCTGTATGAGGGAATTAAATTTCACATTTCTGTTTCATACACATTTCATGTCAGATGAAATTTTGCAAGACTGCCACTTAGCTGCTATATGCAACAAGTCAAAAAATTATGGGTTATTATTCTTGAGATAATAATGATAAGGATGAATGTAATATTAGCATAGATAGTATATATGGGTGTTACTTTATTTTTATTTACTTTGTTTTTGAAAAAATCTTTTAAACTATTGTTGTCAGAATTAATAAAGGGCAGTTTGTTTCTCACCTGCTATTTTAAGGAAACTACTACAGTAAGAAAAGTTTTTTTTTTTATACAGAAGATAATGCAGTTGAGTTTTTAATCCATTACAAATCACACTTTTATTTTGTTCATAGTTATATTTTTGTTTTTTTGAAACAGAATATTTTCAATAGAAATTAGGAAAAGAGTACTTGACAACAATTTAATATCAGTCCTTCTATATGGCAGTGAATGCTGGACAATTTCTCCACAAATGAATTAGAGACTTGAGGCAACGAAATTGTGTTTCTACAGAAGGATACTGAGGATTCCATGGTTGGATCATACAAGGAATGAAGAAGTTTTTAATGAAAATAGAAACAAAATGGCATTTATACTTAGAATCAGAAAGAGACAGTTGATATATCTAGGCATATAAGGAGGAATGAAAGTTTGCAAAATCTTACACTCAACAGATATATTGAAAGCAAGAAAGGCAGGGGGGACAACAAGCAATGTAGCTAATGAGCTTGTGTAAATAGATGGCAGATATGAAAGTAATAGTAAAAAGGTAGACACTGCCAAGAACTACAAAGAATAGGAAGTTGTGGAGAGCCATTGTCTCCTACTCCCTGAAGAGGCACATCAGATAGAAAAAGAAGAAAATAAAATCAGAGTGTTTTTTTATAAAGACATCAAAGATGAAAACAGTTTTGAGAAGTTATTATAACATCGGTTTATTGTGGGAAAGAAGTGGACATAATTCGGATATGACCGACTTGGAAGAAATTGAAAACAACAGCAAACTAGAGAACTTATAATGTATTGTTGAATATTTATCAAGTTTAAAAATGTCTGAGGATAAAATCCATGAGGAAATATCAAATAATATTTTTAAATCTTATTTCAAATTCTAAGTCATAATGCTATCAACAAAAGAAAAAAACATTGAACTGCAAAGATTCCAGTGATAAAGTGAACATTCTTTATATCTTGAGAAAATGTTTTGTGTTTTCCAAATTTCTATTTAAAATTTGAAATTCCATTCAATTCTTCTGTATAAAATGTTGCAAAACAATTATTTCCTTCATTATATATATATATATATATATATATATATATACATACACACACACACACACACACACACGCCAAAAGTCAGAGAATAGCAGTATGTAAAGGTCAAAAGGTCATGGTTAGTAGGTGAACAGGTCTTAACATTATGGAACTACCCAACTGTGGATTGATAACTGGTGAGTCAGTGTGGATATTAGCCAGGTTACCAATGGTAAGGCATGATGCATTCTGAAGTTTTGAATAAGGTATCACAATGTCTGGCATACTGATAGTACATTTCATTTCTGAAAATGACATCTCTTGAGTAACGGTATCATTTGTGTACCAGGAATATCTAATGGCTGACCATGATTCTTTAATGTTTAGGAAAAAAATGCATCTGGCTAGAACTGTGTACATTAACAGACTAAGGACAGCAGCTCAAATTACATCCACACATAATACAGAAGGTAACAGATGCATCTCCAGTAAATCAGTTCACATATACTACTGTTACCTACACAGCAATAGTCACAAGACCTCACTTGAGCCTGATTGAACCCTGGTGGACTGGAAATATGTGGGATGATTACAATTTTTTGTTTTGATGATAAGCTCAGATGTGGTGCACACCCCATGAGGCCATGGAGCCCAGTTGTCAACCAAATATTATGTAGGCTGGTAGTGGTTCTATAATTGTGTGGTGTGTATGCTTATGTTACATGGGTTAGTTTGATTCATCTGCTAAAATATGACAGTGATGGCTCCAAGCTTGAGTAAATGGATAATGGAATTAGGAGAATTAACTGTTGTGTCGGAAACCTACCACCCCTCTTGAAGATGAATTTGTCTGCGTCTGTGAACAAAGACTTTAAATAGTGGCATGTCAGTTGACATGATGGAAGACAAATAGACCATTGTAAAGAGCTACGATTGCCTACATTCTGAGGGGATATGGAAGTTCTTAGCTGTAAGACTTCCTGGGTGTGGGCAGCTAAGACGCAGTGCTAGTTATTGACTACTCAGGTGATTTCTTGGTTACGGCGCCAACCTTTTACCAACCTATTAAAACCCTTTTTTTATTGTTACATGTTATTTGTTTGTTTGATTTAATGATACTCTACTGGCAAAACCCAAAAATCAACATCATAACATTAACATAAAAAAAACATTTAATAAGAGATCACACAAAGGACAGAACATTGTAAAGACACTGGGGCTACGATTGAACTGTACATTCTGAGGGATATGGCAGTGGAAATTAAAGACATACGCTACAAATGAGGGCTTATTCAGTGAAGGATAATCAACAAGCTCCAACTCTTCTCTTGTCAGTGACTTGGGCCTTCTGTCTGAGGGTTCTTTTTGCCCGCCAGAACTGGTTTGAGCGTTCAGGATCTTCCCTGCCATTCTGGCATCTCCAACTCAAAAATTCTGATGCAACAAATGGTATAACTAAACATGAGACTCCATTAGTATTGTTTTCACCCTACTTTCTCACAGAGCTCTTGGTGGTAACCCACCTACAGGTAGCTCTCAACCAATGAACTCATCCACCTTCATAAATACTAACCTGTAAGACTTCCTGGGTGTGGGCAAAGATTTCGCAAGACATAAAATGACAATTTTTTCTTTAACCTGGACTTTGTTCTTTAGAAAAGGTTCTTTTCCGCCTTCTTGGCGATGCCAAAAAAACAACACTTCTTAACAGGTACTGGTCCTCCCCTCAACCTGAAAAGACACTTTCTCTCAGATCAAAATTTCGTTTCTATTGTTCAAAGAAAAAAAAATAAAAATTTCTCTTTCACTCCAAATTGATAAGGGTTTTCTGACGCAAGAGTCAGTCAGAGGCCTCTAACATCTGGTCTTCATGTCTTTTCCCTTTCTTTTCTTTTTTATTATTTATATCTGTGATTAAAAAAAAATAAATACACTAATTATCTACTGGGTCATCGTCATACATTTCTCTTTCTTTCTTTTCTTCCCTCCCTTCCTTTCTTTTTCTTTTCCTTCTTCTTTCCTTAGGATCGTCTAGTACATTCTTAGTGAATTATTTTTCAATCAGTTATTTCACTGTATTTCACTCATGTATTGATTTCAATACACTAATTATTAAGATTTTCGTATTGTACACTTGTGAGATAATGATTTCCATCTCCCATGATCCTTCAAATGACATGCAACCTCATATCATGGATGACTTGGAAAAATTTACTTGTTTGCTTCAGGCAGTCATCTTTATATATTTTTGTTTGAATGGCACCAGACAAAAATTCTCACATCATTGCCTTGGCCAATGTAGATTCTTGATTCACTGACTAACATTTCCATCCAATCATCCACATGCTATGGTTATTTCTCTTTAACTTCATTTTTTACTGAGTGTTTAGTAATGTCTTTTTTTTTGCACTTTTTTATACAGAAAATTCCATTTCATTCAGACAATTTTGTACAGTTCTGTCATAAGTAGTGTCACCTATTGCAAACCATTTGTTTTTTTTATTTTGTAGTAGAAATTCAAGGTATATTACATTCAGATTTCTATCCTGAAACTGTCTTTAATGGTCTACTAGTATATTTTCTGTTTTACAATCATCCAATTTCTTTTATCTTTACATAACTGACAAAGAGCAATCAATATAGGTTTTCTTCTTGAATTAATTTCAGTTGAGAATTCATTTTTTGGAACAATGTTGCCTTTTACTTGTTGAGATTTGCAAGACCACTCTTTTGACTAAATTCTTCTTGTATTTGTTTCAAGTATGCAAAGTACAAGATCATTCCATTATTTTTTCCTCAACATTGGGTAATTTTATAATATTTTCCTCTACATGGCTTAGAAAAAATTATACCATTAATTTAAATTATTTAATCTACTTTGGCTCAATAGATATTGGCTCAGCATGGTTACCTCTGCTAATCAAGTTAGAAGATGTTTTCATTTCACCTTACCTAATGTTCCCAATGGGCATTAACTTATTTGGCAATACCTACACTTAGTTTTTAGACATTCTACTAAGACTGTAACCAATATTTGTGCATAAATGTTCTATTCTTAAAAACAGATATTTTATGTTTATATTTAAAAAGATTAACCATGCCATCAAAAATGACAACAATTGTTAGAAAGTTTTAACTGCAATGAAACGAAAGTCTTGAACCAATGTAATGAGATTCAATAAAGTGGAGATAAAGAACTCATAACTAAAATAGAGGCCATTGAACCATTTAATTCATCTGTTCTCTTTGTAATCTTTAGATATTTAATGTTAGCTATCATTCACTGATTACTGCTGGTATTGTATAAATCGCTTTTTGCTCAATGTCTTTAATGTTAAAAAATTTGTGTTAATATAACACTGAAATGGAAATATCTCTAAAAAGATTAGCAACGGAACAACAAAGCTTATTTAAAGATCAAGTTAAAGCAAGACAGAGGTATCTGAGTGCCTCACATGAAAGGCTTGGACAAATAAGACTGCAATGTAAGAAATCTAAAAGTAAAGGAACCGATTAATTAAATGGTTCTTTTTGCTCAGGAACCAAATTGTTTAAATGCAGATAAATATTTTGTTTATATAGATTATTAAAATAACTAAGGGAAGTAATTGCTCATAAATTTACTAACTTGTTGATTTACCTTCCTTCCCTACTACAAATCAGACAGGAAATATATATAAATACACAGTGATAATTATTATGTGGTTTGATCATTTTTTTTCATTATATAGAACTACCTTTTCACAAATGAAAGAATATTCATACATTAGAAAAATGAATATTAAATACAAAAGATACAAAATGTCTATTTTCTTTAACAATACATGTTTAAAAGAGCAGGTACTGCTCAGTGCTCAGATATATTGATTTAAAATTTACTATACACTTAACATACAGTCTTCTTTTCTTTTCACTCCATTTTACTTGATTGTTAGTTCAACCAACACTACCAATGCTGCCTAAGAAATGTTAGGTGGAATATCCCTCTTCTCTCATCAAGCTTACAAGCTTATGACAATAAAATCATTCATTTTGGTCTATAGAAAATTGCCCTATTCTTTTTTTCAGAAAAATCTTTCCAAAAACTCTAAAATCTTTTCAAACATCTGTATTTCTACATGGTAACAAAGCTGATATGTTATTCAAATTATACTTTGCATTCTTGTTTTGTTTTTTTACACAAAGAAATAAATCAATGAACTGATCTGCTGCAGGATTAAGTGGCATTTTATCTTCCAGGAAATAAGATAATGAAGAGACCAGAAATGAATCATATTTAATCTGAACTTGGTTCAGTTTTCCATTTATATCACTATTTTACCAACAGACTGAAGCCTGCAAACTTCCTGCAACTTTTGATGCATATTAACATGGAAGTAAGTAAAATTACTGTCACTTGGTAAACCAAAAACAATTTCCCTCATGAATAAAAAGAAAAAAAAATCATAAGGTTGGCACTACAGGGGTGAAAACCAAGATGATAAATCAACCCTTGTGGTATATCATCTACTTTTAAGAGGTTCACTCCTGTCAGCTTACTTGGATATGTGGTGCCTGAAAGAAAAAAAAAATTCCAAATATTTTTCTTACATTCATCTAATTTCCTTTTATTGGTATTTATTAGATTTTTGTTCAGTACTTTTCATCACTCACTCCCTTTTTGTATATATGGGTGTGTATAATTTTATGTACTCTTTGAATTATACTATATATAAGCAATCAAGGCAGCCTCTCCAGTTTGATCACCACACCTACTTTTTAATGCTTATCAAAATGGCAAAGACGATAAGCAATATTAACTATGTGATGACATATTATTCTTACAGATTGGCAAGATCCTCAGCACTCCTTGAAACTAGTAAATGTTGACTATGAATACTAATAATCATTCAGACTCTGAGATACATATTATCTGCTTTTCTCAATTCAAAATGGAAACAAAATTTCTCATAATTTTCACTTCGCTACAGTTTGTATAGATTTCAAATAACTTCTGCTTTCATTGGTCTTACTTAAGGTTTTTTTTTTTTATTTCCATAATAAAACTACAGTCTCAGACAAATTTAATGTCATTTTGTCCAGTTCTCTGGAACACTCAGAGAAACTTATTTATTTTACTCAATCTTTGTATCAAGAATTTATAGCATTTCAAATGTGAAGAGAAGTAAACATTTCCTGATGAATGAAAGTAGCTTTTTAATGTATCTTGTGATAAATTGGGTTGATTTCAGGTCAACAACCAACCATGGAGACTTTGCATAATTTCTCCAATTCTTGAATTGTCTGTGAAAACATTTGAACAACTTGTTTGTTCATCTGTAATCCTAAAGATATCAAATAGGAAATAGATCAACATTTCGAGAAAGTTGCACAGACATTTTCTTGAAGAAAAAAGAAGGAATAATTCAGTTGATTTTAGCTTAATTTATGGTCTGCACTCTTTTTTTATTTTACTAATTGTTCACCCAAAAAGTCTCAGGAATCATTCAATCTAGAGGTTTATTGGATGAAGTTGTTTTGTGAATATAAGAGGAGATGGTATGAACTGCAGATTGTAAGATATGAATTTGAAGTTAAAACTGAAGCAATCAGGAAAGCAATCTCTCAGGAGCCTGCCGCACAAAGGAATGGTTCTTGGGAAGAATCTGTTTGAAAGGAACTTCCTCCTTACTAAAGGAATACAAAAGGAATGGAGATGATTTGTCCTAAGTATATGGCCTGTCAGGTCTGAACTGTTGAAACTAATGAATGTAGCTCATTGGAATATTTACCATGAAAATAGAGCCTTGTAAGGATTTGATTGTAAGAATTGAGTTGTAGGGTGGAAAATAATTCACAGCTTTTTTGTAATTAATTATTTTCCAGTCTGATGGACTGACTGTTGTTTTCATTCTACACCATGAATAGAGAATTATCTTTAAAGATCAATATTCTTACTGTTTAAACATAACAAAATATATAAAATGTACAGATTAAAAACCTTTTCTAATAATAAGAGATTATCACTGATGAATATTGTGTGTCAGAGTAAAACCAGGATAATACTGGGATTGGAACTTTCTTCTAATGATAGTTAAGGTATGATTGATGTTAAAATGCAGATTAGCAAAGTGTGTGTGAGGAAAATCTATGTTGATTGGGCAAACAAAAAAAGATTTTAGAGTTTGGCTTAATAAAAGAAGGCACCCTGAAACAAGAAAAACAAAACCTTGGATTAATATGTAGCTTTGTATGAGTAGTAGTAAAAGTAGGGTAACACTGTTTACCAATTAAGGGACAAACTAATAAAATTAAATTAGTTAACTGTAAGGCAGACCATGAGTTATGCCATGGTTTGTTTTGGGTTGTATTATGGCATATT
Source organism: Acanthosepion pharaonis (assembly GCA_903632075.3). Lineage (NCBI taxonomy): Eukaryota > Metazoa > Mollusca > Cephalopoda > Sepiida > Sepiidae > Acanthosepion > Acanthosepion pharaonis. Next base: position 966,299 of record CAHIKZ030004067.1, read on the forward strand.
AAATATTAGTCATAGATCCAATTTGTACCAGGGTCAAAAAAGTAGGTATAGATCCAGTTTGCCCAAGAGACAAACAGCAGGCATAGGTTCAGTTTGTATGAGATCAAAATAGTAGACATAGATCAGGTTTGCACTAAAGTCAAAATTGTAGATGCCAGCCTAGAGTGGGTAAAAATCAAAATGGTGGATATAGGTCCAGTTTGCCTGAAAGTCAAAATGGTGGGGATAGGTCCAGTTTGTGTGAGAATCATAATAGTGGACAGAGATCTTGTTATTTTGAGTTAAAATAGTAAACTTAAGCATAGTGTGCATAAGAATCAAAAGACCCAATAAAAATATAGCATGTTTATTGGTTGGAGGAGATAACCCTCTGCATGGAAATGTAGTCTGTGTATCCTTTACTCCAACCAGTAGGGTGATTAGGATATTAGGAAAGTTGAACAGTACTAGTGTATGTTGACATAAATCTGTGAGGTCGTTGCATGAAAAAAAGAAAAAAAAAAGAAGTTTAAAGTAATCTATTGCAAAGGGAGTTAACTTTGGTTAATTACAAATATAATAATGTCTACAATGGGAAAATATAAATTAGAAATATTCTTTCTTGCCTAGCATTCCCACAGCAGTATAGTATGAACAAACCCATTTTAAATTCACAATTATCATTCTCCTTGGTCAACTACCAACCATGAATAGACAATCAAGTCTGCTTTGCTATTTAACCCATAGATGGGGAGAAAAGATGTATTCATACTTTTTCCAAGACTATTTATGTGAAAGTGAACATAAAAAAATTCAGTTAGAATTCAAACTTAATTCACTGATTTCTCTTTCTGAGCAACTAGCCATAACACTACCTGACATGTTCAAAATAGTAGTAGCAGCAGCAATAGTATGGCAATGAATGCTGTACAGTCTTCTTACAGATGAAGAAAAGACTTGAAGCAACAAAAATGTGGTTCTAAAGCAGGATGCTGAGAATACAATAGATTGAATCTGTGAGCAATGGTAATTTCTATTGAAAATGAAAATAAAAAAGACACTTAGTTGTCAGCTAAAAGAACATCTCAACATGCAAATTACAAATTGGGGATACCAAAATCAAAAAAGTGCAACAATTTAAATATCTGGGAAGAGAGTTAACAGAGGATAGCAAATCGAAGGTGTATGGGGATAGTGAAAAATACCTTCCAAAAGTTAAGCAAAGTATGAGAAACAGGAAAATTTCATTAGAAACAAAGAAAAGAGTACTGAACTGCTATGTGATATTAGTCATTCTGTATGGCAATGAATGCTGGACAATCTCTTCAAAGATGAAGAAGGGACTTGAAGCAACAGAAATATGGTTCTATAGAAGGATGCTGAGAATACCATGGACTGAACATGTGAGCAACAACAAAGAAAATGGAAACAAAAAGAACACTTATACTTACCATCAGAATGATAGGGTTGAAATTTATAAGACACATAATGAGGAAATAGGAATTGGAAAATTTGACATTTGCAGATCATATTGAAGACAAAGAAGGATACAGAAAAAACTAACAGACTTATACAAACGGATAGCAGAACAAGGTTTAGCAAGCATAGCAAAAAGTCAAAATTTACTAAGAGCTACAAAAGATAGGAAATTGTGGAGTGCCATGATCACCAATGTCCTGATGGGGCATGGCATATAGAAGTAGTAGTCACAGTAGGACTTGATATTATAGGAGTTGATTAAAATTTTGACAACCAGAGGCAGGAACATGATCCAATACAACTTAACTGTAAACAGAAAAGACCTATCCATGGCAGTCATACTCTGGGGAGATAAGATGGTTTAAACAAAGCTGATTTTAACTGATTATCATTAATAAGATCAAATTCAAAATTATACAACAAACTTCATGTCCTTTTAATGACTAAATTAACACCTGAGGTTTATAAATCTCCAGTGATTATAAATTCAGAGATAATATGAAGTAAGAAGTCTTCTGTTGGAATCTTAGAACTAAGGAAGCAGATATGAACCAGTTTTATCAAGAATCATATGAAAATTACAGAGACTTACATTATCTTACAGGAGACAGATACAAGCCAGTTGTCGCTGATGAATCTTGCTCATCTTACAATATCAATGAGCAAGAGAATGCGGCAAAGATTTATCCTAGATCTTCAGTCAAATCTATGTAGAAGAGAGATATCATTGAAATGAATGCAAATCTTTCAGGCATCTCTGCTAATCTATCAATCAAAGGTTTCGTTAAATAAAGTACTTAAGACAGCTTAAATTCAAAAGGAAAGACACACACACATATATATATATATATATATATATATATATATGTATATGTAGAGAGAGAGAGAGATTCAATGTGGGTATTATTTAATATATGTACACACGCACACACATGTATATAATTTAATAATTGTGTATTTGGGTAGCAATCCCTCTTTTATACAGGTTTTGTTAAAACAACTGACAAAGTATTGCAGTTATCAATTTCCTTTTTGTTTTCAGCTAAAATAAAAATATCATCTTAAATGTTGGATTTCACTTTTAGCTGTTGTGTAATATATGTATGTATGCTAAAATGTCAAAATTCATGGTATCTAGTCTACAAGTAGTCAGAAGAACTCTGTAGAGGAATTGGACTAAGTTCTCTCAATCACTGTATGCAGGTCTCAGAGAATTGTTTAATATATGAAGAGACATCTCTAGTGGATCCACATAAACAAACTGAAAGCATTGAAGAACAAACATCATCCCACATAGTCCCTTCTTAACATCTTGGTCCTATGGTCTCATAGGGTATGCCAAAACTTCAAAACTCACCATCAGCCTGAACCTTACCATATGTTGCCAGTCTCCCATGTTCTAATTAGTAATGTCAAAATTTCAGATTAGGCACTGTGTGCAGTGTTGTGGTATTAAAAGTGTCACCCTGGTGAGTCTTCTGCTCTTATATCCCATGGAAGATAAAAAATACTGAACTGTCCTACTGGATATTCACCTAGTACCTGCTTTGAGTGTGGATGCAATTTGGGCCATTGTGACTTGTTTCTTCCTTGGACAATTCTTAAAATTCACTTCTCTTCATGATCTTTAAGGACCCTTGGATAGCTATAACACTGTCCACAGAAATGAGTAATGCTTTCAATTAGATATTCTTGGTACCTAGTAGATAACAAATACAGTCTGAATAGTCAAGAGATGGTGAAATAAGTTATGGGACTTACAAGTAAGATATGGTGGAGTATAGCAAAGTCACAGTTTTCATGGAAGAATTTGGGAAAGGCATTTGTTCAGTGGTAGGTTTACAACTTATATATATATATATATATATATATATATATGTGTGTTTACAACTTCTATATATATATATATATATATATATATAACCTTCTGTAGCTCTTCCTATTATTATATTAGGTTTATAGATAATAAAATGGAGCATTACAAAAACATAATTTGTCAATACCACCTGAAGAAGCCTTATGGTTGAAACCTGGGTCATGTAACCAGTAAGTATTCCTATTTTTAAATATCATCTGTTCCACATGTTCAATTTTTTTCAAATTTGTGTACTGAGCACTTTTTTAAAATGTCCATTTATTAGTCTAATGTTGTTCTGATGAACAGCTTATATTTATATATACATATACATAAAAGGTTAATGGTCTGTGTCGAATCAGACCAGGAAACATTGATATTAAAAAGTGCTCAATACACATGTGAAAAAATAAAATAAAAGTAAAAATAACAAGTAGAGCTTTTTTAAAAAAAAATAAAGTGTTGGGAGGTCAATTAATAAATTGTCTGAGGATTCCGCAAGGTTGAAACCAAGGTAGCGGATTCAACTGATCTCCTGATTTTTAAAGTATGTATATATATATATATATATATATATATATATATATATATATATATATGTAAAATTATATGTTTCAGATCTGGCCCTCTCTGACTTTTTTGAAATTCTTTGATAAGTCAATATAATCTTCATGAAACGCTTAGTACAGACGAAGAATGAACATTTCATTTACTTAAAATGATATATCACATAAAACTGAGCACTATAATTACAAAGAATACTTTCCCCAAAATGCTGTTTACAAGAAATACTGTAGTCAATCTTACTTTATAAACACAATCTTTGTTATTGTTTTTTATTATATATATATATATATATATATATATATATATATATATATAGGAATTAGGATGAAATATGGATTAAAATCTGATAAAATGATAGGATAAAGAATAGATAGGAAACATTTATCAATCTAACATGTTTCACTTTTATTAAAGCTTCATCGTAGAATGTGATATGGAAAAAGCATGGAGTCAGAAAGGAGTTCTGCAAGTAAGAAGTGCGAGAAAAGAAATTGTTAGCATAGAATTTATTATGACTTATTCTTCCTCGTGAACAAATGGTGATATTTGGGGAAGACCTGTGTCTAACAAAGAACCTTTATAAACTGCAAATAATATGGCGGGGGGCTTCTTCAAGAAGGAATCTGATCGGTATTAAGTTGCTCATAAAATAAATGCAGGCATACCACAATGCTCTCTCTCCCTCTCAGATTATTAGGAAACATCTATCCTGACATCACAGTTTCTTGATACACTTCCAAAAATCAAGATGACTAGAGACTAACTGTTGATCTTTTCTCTGATTTAGTTCTAACAGCTCAGTGAAAAAAAGCTGCTCTGTATATTTCAGTACTTCAAAAAGCATGCTATTATCATATGATCTCCACTTATCAAATCCTGAGTTTTCTCCAGTCATGATGAGAGTTTTAAGTCTCAATGAAGCTCCATGCATTGAATGTCTATTGATTCTTAAGTTTCCTCCAGCCCTAAGATTTCAACTCATGCATATGAACCATTGTTAAAAAAGCTGGGGAAATATTTGGCTCACTATATATCACAACAAGAAGTATCTAACTACTTCTGCATGTTGTATTTTAAAAAGTCAGATCAGACTGGAAAATGGTGTTTGCTGCCATATCTGGACTCTAGTTCACTTTCCAGCTTTGAAAGAGTTCAAAATCATTCATGCAGTATTGTAGGGAAAGAATTATTCTCCACCCTGCAAAACTTTTCCCAAAGATGGGCCGAGCCTACCGCTACTTTATCACTAATTCTATGGCAAATGTAGATATAGGTTTGCCAATCATTTCGTACCCACTCCTTCCCAGTCTTTTGAATAGGAGTAGAAGTTTATCCAGGTCCGGATTTAGATGAACAGAGGCCCAAGGATATTCCACTTGTGAGGACCCTCAAAATCCCCCATTCTCATGAATAGAGGAAAATGAAAGAGTGTTAAATTAAACCATTTTAGTAAAACCAATGACAGGTGTTTCAAATTACTGAAGAGTCATTTAGAGTCTACATTGTGCTATAAAAGCATGTGTAAGAAAGGCCTATGACAGTGTCCAAAATATTATACAATTAGCCTGGAGGCCCCCTAGATTTTAAGAACCCAGGCTTCAGCCTGTTAAGCTTATAGGTATATCTGGCACTAGGTTTTGCCCTTGTTCCCTGATGAGGATTGGGTTTCCAGTTCCTTCTAAAATCTTTCATTCTCTTTCATTCCCAGTAACCTCTTGCATCTTAGTGGCATTATTGCCTACTCGAGAATAGCAATCCATATAGTAATAGAGGATAGACTAGAAATGCAGATCTGAATAGTAACAGAGGATTGACTAGAATTGTAGATCAATTAGACATCACGCAACTTCCTATATATGTGTTCCCTCTATGGTCATGTGGTCTACTTAATTCAATAATGGGATTACCTGTGTTTGCTTACTAGTTATCTATGTTCAAACACAAGTGTCGGCAGTGACACTTTATTCCTATATAACACTTTCATAGTGTTTTGACCCCAGTTTGGTGGATTAACTATTTGCTTATAGCTATGACCCTAACAAGTGTTATTTCTTAAGGTCAGGGTAGATCAGTGAACAGCAGCAATTAAGAAGTGGTTCCATGTTCCTTAAAACATCCAATCTCCTGATCAGAGACCTTGTTGCCAAATTTATTTTATCATCATACCCAGGATATATGAGCAGCTGATGAAGGATGTAGGGAACAACAAATATGAACATAATAGTCCTGTTGTAAATGATATAAATATTGTAAGACCACACTTTGAATTTTTTTTTTTTTTACTTATTCTTTGCAGTCAGTATTAATTTCATATGAATAAGATTTTACATGTGCATGCTGTCATCTCAGAACAATTTGCTTCATTAGAAAGCACAGCTATAATCAAATGGGATCAATACAGATGTTTCATTAGAATTGAACTGTATTGATAAATAGCGTAAAAAGTGAGACACATGAATATTTGTTTTAACTAACACAAAAGCAGAATCTTTCATATTTATCTTATTTGTTTAATCACTTACAGTCTTCTAATATTTGTTTTTCATTTTAACCAGAGTTGTTGAAAGATGCAATTCTTGTTACTTCTGGTTGAAATAAATAAAAAATAAAAACAATAAATAAAAAAAAAATATTGAATTGCGCATTTAGCACTTCAAATTCTATAGTGTTTATTTTCCTTTTCTTTTCAGTACCAACACATATACACCTTAATGGAAAACACAGAGATACATTATAGAAGATGTTTCTAAAGAAAGAAAAATAAGTTGGACATTTTTATTCATTTGTTTATATGAGGAATTTAGTTAAAAATGAATAAAAAGTAAATAAGAGAGTAGAAATATGAGAAAGAAGTGAAAATACAATGGAGGCTGAGATAAAAATTAAAGAAGAGTGAAGAAGAAACAAGATTAAGAAAAAGAAAATAAGAAAGAAAGCTAAGAACATGAAAAAAAATGAATGAGAGGAATAAAATAGAAATCAAAGATGAAGAAAGAGGAAAGTAATGAAGGCAAAGACCGAAAACAAAGACAATGTGAAGTAAGGAAGAAAATTAAGGTAGTGAATAAGAAAAGAAAGAAAACTAAGAAAAATGGAAGAAATCAATGAAGAAACTTAAGAAAAGGGTAAAATGAATATGAAGAAGACTGTAAAGAAAGGCAAAGAATAAGAAAAGTAAAGGAGAATAACTCAGGCAAATAATAAGATGGAAGAAAAAATGCAAAAACTAAGACAAAGGCGAAACGAAGAAAACAGAATAAAAGAAGTAAAATGAACAAAAGTATAGCATGAATAAGAAAATAGTAGAAAACTTAGACAAAATCAGAAAAGTAAGGAAATCAGAAGAGATTAGGGAAAATTGCTTTCTTTTTCTTTTAATCATTCTCCCCAAGTAAGACAATAATGTCATTAAAACACAAGCGGTTACTAAGGGTGAATGAAAATGAGAGTGGAGAAAGAAAAATAAAAGATTCAAGACGACAGGAAAGGTTTCCTTTAAATGTTTGAAGATCATATGTATCAGGGAATCAAGAAACCATAAGAGACTTTCACAGGGGAGAAATATTAGAATAATTAGAATAGAATTTATTGTTAGACCTAGCTATTTCAACAAAAAACAATGAGATCTACTTGCCAATCTAGTAGTATGCTTAGATTCATGTGAATTAACTACCAAGAAGAAATGACCTTTAAAACAAATACCATAAAAATATTTATAATAATGACAGAAGCAGCTACATCATGGTCATGGGGAAATGGCTGACACGAAGATGCCACATCAAGACCAATAACATTACAAACCTTTCCTTGGATTTTGTTAAAAAGCTCAAGATATATAGCAGGAGCACAAGGTTAGATATGGCAAAAGTATTCAATACATGGATGAATGGTAGATTTATAAATCTGCAAGACAAATTCTGGTGAGAAAAGTGACAAGTACAACAATGTGACCCAACATTTTTAGCAGTTGATCCAATAAAGTTATTCCATTTCATGTCAGTGAAAAACATAATCTGGAGAAGGCACTATGAGTTATATTTCTGGGTGTTAGTATCAGTAACTACGGATAGAAGGTTAAAATTGTTCTCTAAGATGACTTAAAGACAGCAGTTACATTTTGGAGGTGGTAAAATTTACAAGTTATAGTTGTGTCATCAGCATAAATACCAAGTGATATTGGGAAGGTCATCAAGGTAAGTCCATGGATAGAGCCCAGGATGTTGCTCACATTAATATGAAAGGATCTAAAAGACTGATGATGTAATGAATATGCATACACCTGGGTTCCCCCTCACAGTAATATGATTGGCTGCTGTCAGCCATAAATACAGACTGATGTGCAGGTACAAGGATGACGCCTATTGTCTTCACCTATTGCCTACACATATTGCCTACAACTACGATGAGGACAAGTCTATTACAGTTACCTGCTAGATTGTCCTACTCACTCACAGTAGTTCAAGTGATCATGTATCTTTTTGATACATGACTGACAAGGCAGATTTTTCCTGCAATAGCTTGTCATTTCTTTCTGCGGTCAACCAGTTGCTATCCTAGGCTGGAGGGAGAAGAAGAGGATTCATACCTTTGCCAAGGGTATTAGCACGTAAGTGAATGTAAAAGATTCAACTGGAATTTGAACTTGGCTATCCGATTCTTCAATCCAAGCCGCTATCCATTAATCTACCATGCCTCCATCCATAAATATAGCATACCTTAAAACTATGTTTTTATTATTATTATAATATATATATGTATGCAGATTGATTTATATTAACATCACTTTTTAAAAAGGCCTACCATTAGTATTGTTATTTACTAAGCTACACAATTTCCCCCATTTACGTTGTCCTGGATAAAACTAAATGAATTAAATTCTAAAGCAGGTCTCTGCCTGATTTGAATATTAGCATTTGAAATGATGGCTTTTACATGAGCTGAAAAATTAATATCCAACAGAAAATATACAACTTTCTCACCCAGCAAACATGATCACCTCTTATATTTACCAAGCTTAGCTTAGTTTGGCCCAAGTTCAAATGCATATACATTGTGATAATGATATTTTGCTATACACATCTTGCAAGAGGGAAAGGCCAAATTTTGCTTGAAAACCAGAATAGATTACAAATAGAATAAAATTAATTATCCCCTTTTGATTTCATTCTGAATACATTAGGTTACTTGAAATGACAAAAATAGACAAAGTAAACAGAGATATAAAATTTAAGAATTAATTTTATTTGGACAATTTCTGATAGCCTAGCCAGACACTAATATGATGTCAGATTTAATTCTGCAAGACAATGTTTTCATGATAAAACTGAGAGTAACCAATTAATAAGATTTTTCAGACTATATTTGTATTTATATGATAATGGGATTTTCAGCTTACCTGTTTCTGTTTGAATGAAAACTTTACAATAAATTGTCTGGATGCATGAGGTTTCATTATTCATTTTGAAGACTGCTTACATATTACAAACAAATATAAATATCAATAACTATATTATAATTCAAATGCATAATGATTGTCATGGATCCTAAGATAGATATCACTTCAAAGAAGGAAGAAGATAAGTTACTGTGACAGGAAAAGCCAAATCGAAATTAAATAACAATGAAAAAATAATCTGAAAACATTGGTAAGAAAAGTGGTTGTCTACAATCTAAGTGAAAAACTGCAAGAAACTGCCCCTGTCCAAATTTATAGTCAATTCCTACAGATGCATGTTGGCATTTCTTCCGAACCAATAAAAAAATGTACAATTCTTAGTCTCATCACCATATTCTTGTTCTTTCATTTCTTGAAGTCAGAATTTTATAACCAATTGATTGTATACCTTTTGCATTGTAACACTATTCCCACTTTGCAAACATCTTGGTTTATTACTGTTGTATAGTTGCTTTGCTTTTGATTTGCATTTATATATATATATATATATATATATATATATAGTCTTATATTGTTTTGTCCTGTTGTTTTTCCTTCCTCTTCTTATTGTTCATTGAGAATATTATTAATTCCACTTATTGATAATTTTGTCCATTTTGCTTAATCTTGGTCAATTATTTGACAAATGACAATGAAAAAAACTAGCTTTAAGCATACTGACCTTATGGCCATATCATGTTGAAACACCGCTTCTTGTTTGATCGCCAAAGTTAAGCAATGTCGAACATTGTCAGTACTTAAATGTGACCATTTGGGAATACCAGGTGCTGAAGCTTGGATGTGCAGGCGGTGTAATGGATAATGCCTCAGAATGAGAAATTAGAGAATGGAGTTCAAATTCCAGTCAAATGTGTTGCATATTTACTTACTTTGAGAAAAGTATGAATCCACCTCTCCCCATCAATGGGTTAAATAGTAAAGTAAATCTGGCTCTTCACTCTTGGTTAGCAACAAATCTAACTCTGAATTCAAAAACTGTATGCAGCCCTGTCAAAGCACATACTATATGCAGCTAATGAAAGTATTGTGGTGTTTTCAATGACTCTAACTACAGTCAATCTAATAAAAAGTAATAATAAATTTATGAGTCACAAAAAGAGATGTCAGAAAAATTAAAACAGGATAAGCAAATAAAATAGACTTACCAGTAAGAAAATATTTGAAGAAGATGGTTTTGTTAAAGTAAGAGACAAAAAATATAAAATCAACAAAACTACCACTTACGACATCATAAGAAAACATCTAAGTTGGATGAAGAAGTACATGAGAGTTGTATTCTCAGCAATACTTTTTAATGATGAATGTAGAGCTACATTGGATGAACATAATAGTTAGGTTATAGTATGAATACTCCACAAATAGTCAACTCACATGACATAAAACAACAGTGTAGAAATGTTTTGGGTGAATATTTAAAGCAATAAAATTATAGGTCCATTCAAACTTATGATGGTAAAATATAAATTCATACAACTATTGCAGGTCCTAGAGTAAGACATTTTTGTGTGGTGCAGTCAAAACCAATAAACTTTAAGCTATATGATACATTCCTGCAAAACTGACAATTGTCAACTTTACTAAAAATTTGTCAGACACATCAAATTAACAAAAGAACCTCATGTCTCTCTAGTGTGCATCCAACAGAAAATATGTGGCCTATCATTAAAAAACGATGTATATGATCATGAAAAGCAATATTTAAGCAAAAATGATCTCCAGGAAAAAAAATAGAACATACTGAAAGTGATATTAAAATTAAAACAGTACAAAAGTTAATAAAACAAATGGTTGAAAAACTGATGAAGTCACAAAGTCTACATTCATGTGTAAAATCATAAAATAATAATTTGTTTAGGCATATCTGATACTGTGTTAATGAAATATGTTTCTACGGTCTATATTTTTTCAGTTTATTTATGAATAAAAATTTATGTTGCACAGTGTATAAAATAAAATCTTAAAAACAAAAAAGCATAAAAAATATTATAAGAAGTATAGATATTATAAGCTGAAACTTACATGGTATATTGTTCATATAAATATATTCTGAACATTTTACCGTCATTGTTCTTCATACTAATGTTACTGTGAAAACATTGACTTGGACATAGGTACTAAAATAACTTTAATCAGAAAACCTGTTTTCTTTCATATGCTTCATTTAAGTCTATCAAAGATTGACTGTAGACCTCACAGTTTTTAGCCTATTGATCTTGCCAATGAGCCATTTTAAATATATGTTTACATTTGGTAGCATCAATAAGCTATCTACAAGAAAAGAAAATGGCTTTTTGCAAATTAGTACACTACTTGGTGAAATTAAATTATCACAAAGTTAATTCCTGAAAATATCTTGAAAACCAAAATAAGAGAAATAATGATTGATATAATTGATTTAATAGTCACTGATTTGTAAGTATAAATTTATCATCTTGTAAATATTTAGGTTTTGTTCAAAGTATAATTTATTGTTTAGTAAGATTTTGTTTTGCTATAAAATTCGATTTGTGAAACTGTGTAAATTTCACTGATTTTTCTTTGTAGAATGGTTTATACTTGCCATGTTTAATGGCAAATTAAGAATGATACTTCACACTCAATGCTATAGAATCACAGGAATATTGAGCCAAGAGTTTGTTCATGTTTAAATATTAAAACCATACACTTCTGGTGTCAGTCATAACTGAGGCTTTCTTTTTTTTCTATACAGGGCGACCATTTTGCGTCAACTTTGTATTTTCTGAATTTCTGATAAAAACAGAAATTTTCCAACATATTTCAGAGAAAATTTCACTTTCCAAAATTATATTTAATTATTATAGTTTAAATGAATGAGAAAAAAAGTGTGTTTCTTCCAGAGATTTTCACTATCCTCCAAATAAACAACTAAATTAAGTGCTCTTCTTTTATTTATTGGGAATATTTTCTTACAGTTAAAAGATTAGCTTAAAGAGCAAAACAACAATTGTTGTTGCCTCTAGTCTGAATTTCTTCACTGATCTGGATTACAATAGTGATTTGGAGTCCAACCAAAGCTAAACATTTCCTACAAGGCAAAAGGTAATAATGAGTTGTCTCCTCCTTGTTTTGCCTCTAGTTACTTGTCTTTCTCAGAGATTAATATCAACTGTTGCAATAATTTTTGCATTTCTTTGTTTTTTCAAGAATACCAACAGAATAAATTTCAAAACTGCTCCAAACATCTTTATGAACTAATAATAATAATTGTAGGGGTCACCAAAATGCCCTAACTAATTTATATTTATGCAAAATACCACAAAATATGAAACAATAAGAAGAAATATTCAACAAGAGAATGGAATTTATATATACATAACAACAATTATACAGACAGTAATTCAGTGAACTTAGAAATTTAGTTGACGACTATGTATTTGTTACTTGGAAAAGTTCTTTTGACATGTGAAATGTGTTCCTGTGAAGAATGTTCAAATTGTGTGAAAGTGATATAGAATCTGTAATTAATAAATCTGCTTTAGATGAATAAAACAGTTTGTAACATTTTCTATAGTTGAAAGTTCAATGTTTAAACATAGCAGGAGTTATTTACCTTTAACTAATATTTTTAAGTGCTTAAGGCTTTCAAAGAAAAGTATTTTTTATCTGAACTTGAGGAAAAGATTTCAGTTCATGAAATTATAGTCAATCTCAATGAAAGGAATGCTCTTCGATAAGAAGGTATTGTAGATTGAGAAGTTTGGTGTAAGATGAGTTCAATGAAACTTGTTGAGTGAGAGAAAATTGTATTCTTCACTTGAAAATCAAAAAGTAGTATTTTGTAATAAAAATGTAATTTTTTAGTTTGACACTTCAGCATAAATATATTGAAGTATCTTTGCTGTTCAAATTTGTTCACTGTTGAGGATTGAAATCGGTTGAAATGAATTGTTGAAAGTCATACGTGCTCAGGCAGTATGTTGTCTGCTGATGAAAATCTCATGGTTAGAAGTTGACAAGTTTCTGTGTCCTTGTGGTTGAAGGAGTGAATTGATGCTTGTAGATGTGTGTAGATATGCAACGTTCTTATGTATGTGTGTGGTAATGTTTCAGAGCATTTTCCTCAAAAGGGACAAATGCAACATCTTCACTGAGTTACATCTTGCATGTGAGATAAGGCAAGAAGGAGAGAAAATAGAAAGGGTTGAAGATGTCGCTAAGTATCTATTTAGTTGTAACTCATGTGACCAGATCCAAAACTTGTTCAAAAAATCTTGGCGATATTAACAAGATTGCTTAGGCACTGAATACATTTTTACATTTAACAACCAATCAGCAATCAGACTTAAACAAGTTTCTGTGATCCACTTTTTGCAGAAAATTTGTGATCAAAAGAAACTATTATATAAAAGATGTATTGAAATCTTTTTCGACCAATGGTATTCGCTGAATTGAAAATAATAATAATATAATACAATGAAACAAAAGTGGAATGCTAAAAGTCTTTGCTTTCAGCCACAATGGAGTTTGATGATAGGTATACAGTTATGACTGCATCTCAATGTATTCAAAAGAGAAATGTCGTTTTTCATTTCAGATTGACCCATATCCTATTTTCTGTTTAAAATGATGTGTTTTATTTTCCACATATTGTTACCATTTTGCCTAAACTTCATATTTTCCTAATTTCTGACAAAAACTTGAATATTTTCCAACATATTTCAGTGAAATTTTAAATTTCTAAAGATGTACAGGTTTTACCTCTACTAATTCAATGAAAAAAGAGCATGACATGATGAAAAAAATGCCCCAAATTTGATAAAAAACAAAGCTTTATCGTCAAAATCTTAATGCTGTTATTAAGAGGAAAGAACAAATTATATTTTGGTTATTTAATTAAATGTTTTTACTCCTTTCTAGGATGTTCAAAATTTTGGTTAAAAACTTGTTTTTTTGGGGTCAGCAGGGGAACCAAAGATAAGTTAATGGTTAGTACAGGAAATTTTAGTGGTAAAAATTATATTGATTTTCAAAAATTGCAAAAATCAAATAATTGTCAGATTTTATTGAAACTTCCAGGATTTATTCACAAATGAAGGAAATTATTATATAAATTTTTTTACAGAAAATCTTGGTAAAAATATATCTTTTTTGAGCATCTGTTATACCCCACTTAATTATGTAAAATTTTGAGAAATTAAATTCCACTCCACTAATATTTATATTTATTTATAATATTTTGTATTAATTTCACCCTTTGAGATGATATTATTATGAAGTAAAAACTATATTTACTAATCATAAATTAAATAGCTTAGTACAATTCATCAAACGCCAATATTTTTGCATGTGTATAACCGCGCCATGTTTTGGAGGTCTGAGTGTTCATACACGACATTATCAGAAAATAAAATTGATAACTATAGTAAATTTAAAGCCAAAGTACCTAAAATTCATTAAAACATTAGCTTATGGAGAATATTTTCATAAATTTTAAAGATTACTAAGTTCTTAAAAATTACATGAAAAGGGCACAGGCATTATATTCTTCAATTATTATTTACAGACAAAGCCCCCATAAAAACATTAGACAGACATCCATCTGTCATCAAACTTGACTGGAATCTGCAGTGTGAGTCATTTATGTATAGATTGCTCATGGGCTAGAGATCTAAAAGTTACATTGGGAGGAGAGGGTAAAGGAAGATGAATGTCATGGTGCTCTTTTTCTCACAGACAATGAACCTACTATAAATAAAAAACAAACAACGTGCATGTGCAAAATTAAAAATATAAAATGTGACAATTTACCCATCACACCAACTATAATATGTTTTATTGACAAGAACGAACAGAAATTGTTTGTTGGACCTTTTGGTGCATTTCTCCTCTGGTCAAATAATTGTTTAATGTCATATAGAAACTGAGTAGTTCTAACCAATCAAGGTGCTTCTTGCTAAAATGTCTTTAAACATTTTTTAAATGGGAATCTAAATTCTATTTTATAGTCAGATCACATGAAAGTTTAAACTTAAATAACTTGGAAGTGAAATTATCTATTTCTCAACTTCTTACCTTCTTTGCTTGAAGACAACTAATGATAGTCAAAATACTCAGAACACACACACATATATATATATATATATATATATATATATATATATATATATACAATGTAATGGAATAACCTATCACCCCATGGTGAAAACTATAGGTAGTAACTACCTACAAGTATCTATAAAGTCAACAGACTACTTTTTAACTTCGATCTTTAGTATGACTCCAATAGTAGCACTCACTACTGGATTGACTTAGGATGACCTTGTACATAACTGTTACTGCTATTCTTATTGTATTGTTTTTTTACAATAAACCTTTACTTATTTTATCCACCATGTTTTTCAAGTTTATATTCCTATTAGCACAGAATATAACAATATGTATATTTAATCATTTCACCCCAAGCAATGTGGGAGTACCACTAGTACACAGGAGGTTACAGAAAGTGAAAAGACTTGGCATAGGGAGGACCAAGGAAAGGATAAAAGCTGAATGGGATTTAAGAAGAGAGAATATGGTGATTGACATTGCATTTAAATTTTTGAAGATTGTAGTTATCAGGGAAGCAAGGAAACAAAGGAGTTCCACAAGCAGGAAGTGCAAAAAAGAAACTGTTGGAGTAAAAGTGATGATTACAATAAACTAATTTAACACAAAAAGGATGGGACCTAGAGGCCAAACTAGTAGCACGCTTAAACTCACATAGTCCAGCCACCAGGGCAAGAAAAGCTCATCAGAGTAGTTATCTTGAAAATATTTGTAGAAAAGCAGAAGAAAGCCATGTCATATTGGTGAGAAAATTATTGAAGTTGAGATGCCAAGTCAGGATTAATTACATTGCAGATTCTTCTATGGATTTTATCAAGAACCTCTAGTTGAATAACAGGAGCACCAGACTAGATATGGCATCAGTATTCAATGGCTGGACAAATGGTAGATTTGTAAATGTGCAAGATAGACTCTTATGAGAAAAACCTTCTGGCCTGACACAGTGACACAACTTTCCTTGCAGTAGATGCAACTAATTATTTGGTGTAGTCATTATACTTCAAGTCAGTTGAAAATGTGAAATTTTCCATGAGTCTAGCATCAGCCATGCTGATGGTGGGCAAGAAAGTTTCTCTATGGTGGTTAAATGAGAACAGCTTAATTTTGGATACATTAAAATTTATGAGCGATTTCCTGCTCCAGTTAACCACTGATTGGAGGTCCTTTTCAAGAGCAGTGACCAGGTTAACTTTGTCAGCTCTGATGGATTTTCTATTGAGACAGGAGTAAAAGGTAGTGTCATCTGCATAAATTTCTTCTTGGGAACTGATGACATCAGGAAGATCATTGATGAAGATCAGAAACTGTGTAGGACATAGGATAGAGCCTTATGTTTGTGTGAAAGGATCTGGAAGCAAGAATAGCCAAAACGACCTTCATTTCACAATTCAATACAAATGATTGGATTAAATCAAACAATCATCCAGTAATACTGTAGCCATGGAGATTATGCAGAAGACCAGTGTGCCAAAACCTGTCAAACATCTTTTAGATATTTAAAGCCAAAGCATGAGCTTCACTGTTATTATTCATAACTTGATACATATTTAGTGATGGCAATTAGTACATCAGCAGTAGACCTGGCAAATTATATATATTATATGAAATCGATTAAATTGACAAATATTTTCTGTTTAGAAATTATTTTTATTGATACAACTTATTTGAGTAAATGCTCTGTTTTTAAAAATCAGTGTTAATTACATTTACCAGTCTGAATGTTTGAGAAATTCTCTGTGGGTGTGGGGTTTAAGAAATTTGTAGAAAATATACATTCTCTGACAGGAATCTAACCTGTATCTTATATGGAAACTGTCATTTGGCCTGACATGCTGTTAACCATTCAGCCACAGAGAACTTTCAGTTAGCAAAGTTCAAATTACTGCTTATAAACACATATCCTCAACGATTTTTCTCAATATATCATTTCTGCTCCAAAATTTAACATAACGTAAATATATATGAAATGGAATAAATCCAACAAATATTTTAATATATTTTCTGTTTATAGGTTATTTTTATGGATACAACTTATTTGAGTAAATGCTCTGCTTTCAGTTAAAAATCAGTATTAATTACATTTACCAACCTGAATGTTCGAGAAATTTTCTGTGACTGAATAGTTAACAGCCTCAGTGATGGTTTCTGTATGGAATCCAGGTTTGATTCCTGTTGTACATATATTTTCTATAAAATTTCTCAAACACTCAAGTCGGTAAATGTAAATAATACTGTTTAATTAAAAACAAAGCATATGGATACAACTTATTTAAGTTTCATCCATAAAAATAACATATAAACAGTAAATATATTAAAATATGTATATATTTTGTCACTTTAAATGTTATTTTTAGTGGATACCCATATTTGAGTAGATGTTATGTTTATTTTAAACAAAATGTTTATTTTTGTCTCCTGGTCTGAATATTTGAGAATTCTTATTAAATAAAAATATTCTGCTGGAGTGTGCATATTTCTCAAATATTCAGAATGGTTGACAAAAATATATTGTTTAAAATAAATATGTTTAAATCAAATATGGGTATCTACTAAAAATAACATTTAAAATGATAAAAAATATATGTAGGCATACAATTTAATTTTGGCAAGTTCTTTAACAAATTTTCACCTGATATTCACTGAGATGAGACCAGGAGAAACTCACCAAAAGGTTTAACACACATTACCTTCATGCTATGGGGATCATGGCTCTCCACATCTTTTCTAGCACTCAGAAATGTTTTTTGTTCGCTATGTCATTTACTATTTCTCTCTGCCTCTCTTGCCTTCAAGCTGTACGGGGATTTGAAATTCTTCAAGCCGTCTTTCATCATTATGTGCTCTATAAATTTCTGATTCTCAGTACCTGTGTCCTTTTGTTTTCATTTGCCATAAAACTTCCTCTTTTCTCACACTTCTCACTCATGGAACACTCTTCCAACCCCATGTTTTCCAGCCAACTTTGATCTTCAAAAACTTAAATGTAATATCAATCATTATCTACTGTTTTCTTGATTACTCTTCTATTGTTCTTGCTCCTTAATAATATTTCTCTTTTTTCATATTCTTTTACATTCAGTAACCCATTGTATCTCAGTGGCTTTACTGTCTCGCTTGGGGTGATATAATTTAAAAATAAATATGTAGACATACATGTACATTTATAGCTAAGCTCCCAAATTATATTTCATGATTCAACCTTGCTTACCTTCATTATTACATGCCAATATGAAGTATTTGATAAATAAAACTAAGAAATTTGCAAAGGCAGCTCTAGTATTATATCATTGACATGTATACTAGATTACTCTTGAGATAAAACTGGAATTGATACTCAGGATTTATTTCCTAGAGAAAGAAATCATCTTCATCGCAATATGTGTATTGATTCTTAATTTCTTTATCTCTTCATAGGAGGTGACTCAAAGAATGATCTTCTTTGAAAACTGTTATTTATACAGTTAGAAATGATGCCATTGGAGAAAAGGTTTGATAAAATAAAAGAATCTACATACGTAGATGCATAGTGATATGTCAATCCAGGAGAATATTCTTCTTTCTTATAATTTGCTAAATCCATATCACCTAGCATCAGTTTAAACTGATGCTATCTTTTTAATATTATATATATATATATATATATATATATATATATATATATATAGATAGATATGTAGGGACATATAAATAAATAAAAATAAAATATAAAACTATAATAAGGAAAATCATAAACAAAATAAAATAAAACAGTAACATTTAAAATTTGTTTAAAATAAATAAAAAATAAAAATAATAAAAATACTCCCAGGATGCAGCAAAAACTCTTCCTGCCAGAAATATGGACATCCCACCAAATGACATTAATCTCTTCACCACAAACCCTGGTACAGGCAATATGTGCTCAACTTCTCTCTGTGATATGGTGTGTAATAATACAAAGTAACTTCTTCCTATCATTGCATGTACCATAAAACAATTTTAACCAAAAAATACACACATCAATACATATAAGAAAAATATAAATAAATTATATGAAATTAACATACAATTTACCATGCTTTCCTGTTATTTCTGTAAATTTTATTCCCTGTCAAGTATGCTTTCAGGCCATTTGTATATGTGTCTCCAACTATCTCTTCTTTCTATATGGTTCCCCTTACTCTCAAAACTGTGGTGTACTCAACAGCATTTCTGATAATATAGAGAAAACCATCTCTCTACATCCGTATGCAATGTTCAGTGACTTCAACATCCACCATACTGTATGACTAACCTCACTGGTATTCAAACCCTTAACTTTTTAATCACTGAATCCATCACATAATTGGTTGACTTTCTAACGCATTTCCCCAGTAACAGCGATGTTAAACATACTCTTCTCAATCTCTGTTTTACCTCCATCCTTGATTCTTGTCATGCTATACAGCTCTACCCTCTTGGTAACTCTGACCACACCCACTTTAGCTATGAACCCCTACTAACAGAATATCTTTCTCTCATTATGTTCACACTGGGGCCCATTCCATGATTTCCTTCATGATGTCCCTTGGAATGTGATTTTTAATCATCCTGTACAAAAATGTTCATTTGAGATCTCCTCCTGGTTAAAATCCAACATCAAGGCTTTCATTCCAGCATGAAAAAGTTAAATCACACTCATCTCCTTGGTTCTCACCTGCTTGCTCTGCCGCTATAGCCAATAGGAATTAGTTCTTCTATCTGTACCAGAGCAACATGATTGCAACAGACGTTTTTTTGTCTCTGCTCATAATGAGTGCAGATGTGTTCTCAATGAAGCAAAGTCACTGCTTGCAAATTGGATGAAACAACATATTGTATCTTGTAAGTTTGGTTCTAACAATTATTGGTGGCTCTGCAAGAGTCTGCTGAACTACAACAAATCCTCAGTTCCTCCTCTTTTCGATCAATTCAAAATCCTGAGATCCTCAGCTGAAAAGGTTGAATGCTTTGCTCAGAATTTCTCAACACATGACTCATCCAGGGTATCCACACCTGATTTTCTCACTAGAACTGAAACTATACTGAGTGAGATATGCATAACCCTGTCGATGACTTTAGACATCTTACTTATTATAAAATGCAGATTGTGTGTGTCTGTACGTTTATATATTGGATTGGATTTCCTACATTTTTCAACTGATTTCAACAAAACTTGACAGGACTATGTAAAATTACCTTGTGGTGGTTCTGACAGTGCCAAAAATTGGAAAAAACATAATTGTTTTTGCATGAAATCAATTTGAAAACACAATTAAGAGGCATCACTGTCACCAGAATGAAAGGGGGACAACTCATATCGAGTTATACTTATTATAAAACCCAGGTTATTTGTGTGTGTGTGTGTGTGTGTGTTCGTTTTAATATAGGATCAGATTTCCTACATTTTTCAACCAATCTCAACAAAACTTCACTTTTTTGGCAGGTAGTGTTTCTTATTGTCTTGCACATTTTTTTCTTTATTTTTACATTCAGAATGCTTTAAAAATTCCATTTACAAGACAATTGTTTATAATAAAATTCTATTCAGTTGACAGACTCATAATGTTTTTGTTTGAGTTTGACCAATTCGTAAAAAAAAAAAAAAATAAAAAAATAATTAAGTCATGTGTGTCCGTCAACCTTAAACAATAATCTTTGTCAATTTTATTTTTCAGTCTTTATGATTGTCGATACTTGATCTATCTCTTACTGTTACACCGGGCTCTACTGCTAGTCATTTCTAAATTATGCTCTCAAAAAGCAAGTGGTGGTGACAGGATACCAACAGTAGTCCTAAAGAAATGTACTCTTGAACTGGCTCCAGTTCTCACTCTCTCCAAACTTTACAACTACTGTCTCACCAATTCTTGCTTTCTAGCCTATTGGAAGACCTCCTCTGTTGTCCCAGTTTTTAAGAACTCTAACTACTATCCTATGATCCTCTGACACATTTTGGCAAAGTCTTTAAGGCTTTAAACAGTGTCAAAGTAGTTAAGCATCTTACCTCCCTTGATCTTCTCACTGACAAACAAGTTAGTTTCCACTTTGCCCAGTCTACCACTGATGTGCTTACAGTCATAACTGAAAATGTAGAACAAGCTCTTGATAGTAACAGTGAAGCTTGAGCTGTTGTTCTATATATATCAAAGGCATTTGGCAGAGTTTGGCATGCTGGCCTTTTATTTAAGCTTCAGGGATACAGTATTACAGGATAATTATTTGATTTAATCCAATAATTCCTCTCTAACCATGAAATGAAGGTTGTCTTAAACAGGTTTTATTTCAGTTCCTTCTCTACAAACACTGGTATTGCTCTAGGCTCTACCTTGGTCCTACACTGTTTCTAATCTTCATCAATGATCTTCCTGACATCATCAGCTCTCAAGTCAGCATCCATGCAGACTATACTAACATTTACTCTTGTCTCAATAATAAATCCTGCATT
Source organism: Acanthosepion pharaonis (assembly GCA_903632075.3). Lineage (NCBI taxonomy): Eukaryota > Metazoa > Mollusca > Cephalopoda > Sepiida > Sepiidae > Acanthosepion > Acanthosepion pharaonis. The sequence goes on from CAHIKZ030004067.1 coordinate 988,145, forward strand.
GCTGACAAAATTCATCTGGATGTTGGTCTTGAAAAGAACCTTCAATCTATGGCTGACTGAGACAGGAAATGGCTTGTGAAGTTTAATACATCTAAAATGAAACTGCTGTCATTTCACCACAGAGAAACTTCCCTGCCTCCTCTCAACATGGTTGATGCTCAAATACACGAGAGCACCACACTGCACCTTCTTGGTCTCATGTTCTCCACTGACTTGAGGTGGAACTACATTGAATCAATAGCTGCATCTACTGCAAGTTGATTCTCTGTGTCATTCCAGAAGTCCATCCTTCACATCTACAAGTCTACCTTTTATTTGTTCATCTCGAGGTTCAAAGAAGGATATGCAATATGATTGGTCTTGATTCCAGTCACTTTCTCACCAATATAATGTGACTTCACTCTGTCTTTTCTATAAATATTTTCATGGCATCTGCTCTGACGAGCTATTTTTACTGGTGCCCCAACTGCATGAATTTAAATGTGCTACTAGGTTGGCATCTCGGTCCCACACTTTTACTGTTAAACTGCACCATACCACGCAAGCAGGAGAACCCAGTCATGGCTGTCAGACAATTTCTGCAACCACATCACCCCTTACATCTGGCAACGTAACTCCCCAGTCTGCAACCCCCTTGTTTATTATTATTAGGGCACAGCTGAGCAAGAGACCAACAAAACTTCTTGTAACACCAAAAATTAATTATGGCAGCATTCACCAACTTCAATGATTGAAGCCATTGGTGATTTTATTGAATAAATTTATTCTTTAATATTTCAAGATATTTTTTATGCAATTTTGGTATATATATATATATATATATATATATATATCTGAAAATGAGATGCCAGTGTTATTTTGACTTTTGTGTAATTTACATGACAATTTATCCATCGCACTCTGTATATGATGGTGAAATGAATGCCAAAATTACTCTAATGAGTTATGTCTGAATCAACAGGTTATTTAAGTGTGTGCACGTACCTGTCCACAGCCTCAATTACTCATTTTTACATGTTGATACGAGAGAAAAATAGGTGCATTTTAGGGATATTATACAATCTCTTTTTTTCTGTATTGTATTGTTGCTAATAAATGAGTGGAATTGTTCAAATTAATAATTTGGGAATGAAATCCTTGTTAGTACTATATGACTGCACAGTGTAACAGAATTTTAGCTTTTTAAGATGTATCAGATACTTCTTTCAGCACTTGTTAGAATCCCTTGTAGTTGACAACATCAATGCAGAGTTGAGCCCTCTCAAAATTGTTCCCACTAATTGTTTTGTAAGTTATAGATCTTTCATTTAGGGTATTTGACATGCTTGACAGAAGACATGTTTTTTATTCAGTTTAGATAGTTCATTGACATATGCTTAAAACACATCACTTTCTGGTGAGGATTTTCTGCATCCTGTGACTGTTCTTTTCAAAGCAGCCATATTTGTGTGTGTGTGTGTGTGTGTGTGTTTTTTTTTTTTTTATTTTTGCATTGAAACTGAGGAGCTCTTTGAGGTGTCAAAGCTCCTTGATTTTATATGTTCTGAGAAGACAATAGAGAAAATTTCCTCTGAACAGCTGTTAGCATCTAACATTTCTCTTGCTGCTATACTTTGAATTCTGTTTTTATTTTCTTGTTTCACAGAAAGCCAACTCTGTCTTTCTGGGTGCCTCATCCCTTATTCGTTTTGACTTTATGCGAAGACAGAATCTTTAGTAAGCATGGTGGTCAGCATGACATTCTGCAGTGAGCATTACTTTAGTATTTTTCAATTATGTTCTGGTGAACTAAGCCAATGAAGTGGCAGATTTAAACAGACACTTTCTCTACATGGTCTTAAGTCTGCTTTTTTTCTATATTAAATTCTTTTTGTAATGCAGAATTAACCATTGCTTTTACACTTGGTAACACCATACTTCACTAATTCATCTTTCGAGGACTCAACATCATTACCAATGATGATGAGTTTAACAATTGCTAAAATTGTCAAGAGGCAGCTTATGTCAGTATGCTTGAGCATATGTGCTAAAGAGCATTGCATGGTGTTGTTTGTTCAATGGGTTGCAAAGACTGTTAGTCTAGTCAGAGTGGCTAAATGGTATGTTGATGAATTTCAAAGTAACTGAAGCAACTCTGAGAAGCCACACTTGAGAGAAACACATTTCTATCCATGGCCACACTGAATGACACAATTTTCATGAGCTGGTAGACTTTGTCCAGAATACACATAATTCTGGAATACACTAGATAAGCTGCCACCTCTGAAATAGAGTACCTTATTCTTCTAGCCTCTCCAAACACTCCACAGTGAAAAAGTGTTGAATTGTGTTGACATTGCATGGCAACCACAACTACACTACATCTTTACCTATTATCTCACACATATAATCCAGCTGAGTTCATTTCTATACAGTGAAGAAGTGTTAATACTATTGACATTTCATGATTGTTACAGCTACACTACATCTTTACCTATTATTAAGTCCATAACCTAGTGATGAATACAATATATGCCATTTGCAAATGTGGGAAATAAAGTCAGATAAAAAAAAACTATATTGTTTCCTTAGTTTACATTTCAGATCTAAAAAATGTGCAGATATGGGCTTTCAGTAAGGTCTTAATGAGAGGATATACATTCTTCAAAAGGGTACTTGAAACTTGCTGGGCTGCAAGGTCTTCTGTGGCCGAGTCATCTAAAGCATGCTGGATCAGATAGTGGTTTCTCCTACAAAGTGGGATGCAGGTTTGAACCCACTTAGAGAACACATTTTAAGTCTCTTGAATGTACAAGCCAACAGACATAATTAAAATTGTTTAAAAAAAAAACTGTTTAAAAAACTGCTTAAAAACTGTTTAAAAAAACTTTTTTAAAAAAACCGAAAAACAGAGTGTCTACTTAAACATGGGTATCCACAAAATGTTTGTTTATGCGTATTTACATATATATTTTTAGAATTACTTTTTATTAACCCAACAGATACTCATTAAACAGTTATTCAAGAAATATTATTAAAGAAAAATTTGTGCCTTTGGGAGAGTGGAGGGAGTCACCCTTTAACCCAGAATGTCTTACTTCTTGGCCACAAAGGAACAGACTCACTAAAAATAACATTTAAAGTCGTGTGTTTGTATGTGTTCATGTTATACCATAATACCTATTCTATTGTAATAGACTCTTCCACAGATAATAAGTGGCAGTAGCAGTGGCCAGTTGGGCTCAGTGGTGTTGAGCGAGTCAGTCGATGTTGGACATTGAAGTACCAACCATCACAACTAGATTGCTGCGTTATTAACTTTTTGTACGTCGAACCTAAATTAGAACGACTTATTGAAATACAAGCCTCCACTGTGAAAACTACTCTACAACAGTTCAACTGAAGCAGAAACAGAAATTCTATATTTAATGGATAAAACTATAAAGGAGACTGCTGTATGCATGAAAATTTGCATTTTGGTTTCTATTGTTTACCCACTGAATTCAACTTCATGATGGTGATATTAGTTCATTTCCTAATAAGAAAATATTTGACATTCATTGACTAAGCAAACAGTGATACTTTTGGTTTAAATTTATAAAAATTTGTCTTAAAACAATTTTTCAGGGAAATAGATTTCCTAAGTCTCATAGCTCTTAGTGTTCTTTCCAGGATCAGTAAATGATATTGTCCTAACCTTTTGTTTGAGGTCATGTGGAATATCAACATCTTGATTATAACATTTTTTCTTCAAGTTACATGCACTGTCCATTTTAGCTGTTGCTTTTTGCTGAAAGTCCTCAAGTGATGTGATTTCTGTTATTTGGTATAGTTCTTTGCAATTCTATAGTGCCAGTTCAAAAGTTTTTGAAGAAAGATATATTAATTGTATGTATAAGTTAATAATTTTTTATTAAAATAAAAGTTTTGCTGTGTATATTTAGTTTTGAACAAACTGGGTAATGGAAATTTTTGCACAAACTTAATATTTATGACAAAATATACCAAAATTACATTCCACATCTTGTTTATTTTAACTATTCCAATAAACATGAAATATGTTCTATTCAAATAATATAAAGATCCCAATGCAATTTATTATTTGAAACAGTTCTTATGGTTAATTTTATGAAGTCACAGTGGTTGTTCGTCTTTGAGGGCTCAAGTTCTGCTTTTTCCATTTGTCAACAAAATATCATCCCTTGCAAAATAAAGGCTGTAAGACGCTTCCACTTGATTTTAGTCTTTTCTTATTGCTGTGAATTTTCAAGTGGTGGATGATTTTATTCAAGATGCTTGTTCAAAAGGAAGCAAAAGGCTCTCAAATGTTCCCAAGAATAAGTTTAAATTAGGAGAAAGAGATTTTGACTAAAACCATACTTGGCTTGAGATGAATATTTAACCATGTGGCAAAAACAGAACCACTTGCATGTAGAGCCAAGCTAAAGTAGATATAAAAATGATAACACGAAAAACTGTAATTGGTTGTTGAGTTTAGGATGACAGAATGAAATATGCAAAATCCATATTGGCTACACTCAATTTGCTCTGACGAGAACAGTTAAAAAATCCAGTATGAGGAGAAACAAAAATAATCTCTTGATTTTCATTGGTCTGTAAAAAACAAGCCTCCTTCAATCTATTATCTATGACTACAAGCTGGAAAATGGTATCATTTGAACAGCAACCTGACATGTTAGCTGTTTTCTTTGACATATTCACACTTCCAAGAGGAACACTTAAAAATAATAAGGATGTGCTTCATAAACTCTATCCCTTGCCTGTATGCTAACCGATATATTTCTGTGGAAGAAGAAAGGAGTAAAAATAAGGTAAAACAGGGAAAAAAGATCTCTTACAAGGCCACATAGATTTTCCATCCATTTTGTAATATATATTGACTGGTATAGAGAGAGGGAAATACAAAGTTTTGGCTTTTGGGAAGAAAAAGTTCTACAAGAATTTTAAATGCTATCAAACCCCAAACTTTTCAGAAAGCATTCTCACCTGAATGTGCACATTAAATTTAGTACTGCAAGTTATGGGGATGCTACATCCATTATAGATGTCTTTATGATACCTGGTCACCAAAGGTATACAGCTTTTGACTGATGGCTTCAAGGAAGAGTGTACCGCTATGGCCAGACACTGGTTAGTATCTCAGTTGCCAGGTGAAACTAAGTTAAGGATAGCTGCAGGGGCTAAGATCATAAATTATAATGATATGATATTGAATTACATTATCCATATAATACAATACCTGAAGCTGTTCCATGAACAGATGAGGTGATAGAAAATCGGGCAACTTAGATAGGAAGGTAAGTGGCACACTCAAGCTAATCTCACTCAGAGGAAATTTTTATCAGTTACCGAAAAATGGCATTGAAGTTCCTACAATGTATCTTAAAAACAAAGAAGAGTGCTGAATTCTTTGTAATATCAATACTGCTGTGTATCAGTGAGTGCTGGACAATCTCCTTGAGAAGATAAAACTGAAGGCAACAGGAATATGATTCTACAGAAAGATGCTGAGAATGACATGGATGGAGCACATAAGCAACAAAAAAATCTTAAAGAAAATAGAAACAAAAAGAACAAATATTATTAAGAGTTACAAGGCATAGGAAGTTGTGAAGAGCCAGGGTCACCTACATCCTGAATATATGTTACATATAGAAACAGAAGACCATGTGTCTATCAAAGTTTAGAACTTCATTTATATGAGAGTCATTCAAAAAATTTTAAGCCTCATCCAGGAGTTGGAGAAACAAGACAGTTTTTCACAATCCTTCTATATAGCCCCTTTTCCCATCAATGCACTTGGTCCAACGATGAGGCAAAGAACTTTTTGAACAACCCTTGTATCTGGCCATAAAATAATGACGTATTTTTATGCTAAAGGCCACTCAATACAATGCTCAAGATAGGCCTTACTGCCAGATGTAGTTTATCATCATAACCAAGGCCTATGATCAGGAAATTGGAGGTTTTGAAGAGCATGGAATCACCTCTTAATTGCTATTGTTCCAAAGTCCATCCTGACCCAAGGTGGTAGCACCTGTTATGGCCACAGCTATGGGCAAATAGTGAACCCCCAAATACTATGAAAATATAAACAATACATTTTTATAGTAAAAATACCAGCAATACTTTTTATATTAAAAAAAATTACCAATGATACATCTTTATAGCAGAACTACCAAAAATACATTTTTTACAGCAGAATTACCAACAATAAATTTTATGGCAAAATGACCAACAATACATTTTATCTGTTGCTGAAGCCATAAAACTATGTTCAAAATATTTAGATTTTGGCATTAAATAACCCATAGAGGTGTTGATATGCCTCTAAACAAAATCAAGTACAACCTTGTGGTAAACATCTGAAATTGTGGAATTAATGATTAGTGCCTCATCCAAACATTGAGTAGCAAGCTTGTTGAAATGATTTTCAACTTTTACCAAGGTTGGAAAATCATGTTAACTGACAGTATATAGAGATGGAACACTATCTGTAAGGCAGTGATACTCAACCACCATGTGTGCTACTGTGTCACTAAATAACATGAAAAATAAGAAGTGAAAAAGACTATGCTCAACTGAAGAAGAAATGAGGTTCTGTTTATTACACATTTGACCAAACATTGAAGAAATTGTAAAAAGACACCAGACACATGTTTCACACTAAATAATCTGCACAGTTAGTCGAATAGAAACATTGAAATAAAGTAAGTTCTTATTTGTGTATGCCATTTTTTTTTTAAATCTATGGTTTTATTTCATGGCATTTAAATGTATACCCATTAAAAATTTTGCTAAGTGTGCCATGATATTTTCATTTGGTTTTGGTGTGCTGTTTCTTAAAAAGATTGTGAAACACTTCTCCATGGTAACAACTGCTCTTGGTTTTCCTTGGGTAGCAATATGCAGGGTATATATGCAATATTCAGATTCCAAACAGACAGCAGAAGTATGATCAAACTGCAATTAGTATAGAACTGCCAGAAAATGTACCATTACTGACAAGATATCATCAGTTATTGCAATTCACAAATGGACGATTGTCAAATAGGACATAAATGAATGGAATCGTACATTTATGCAAATAAGCAGAGTTGAGGAGAGTTAGCATTAGGTCAATTGCTAAGTGTACCTTTGTGTAGTAAACCTTCTATTTCATTACTTACCCACAAGTTTGTCTTCCTTATTTATTTCTCTCTGTTATCTTGAAAATATGAGATACAACAGTTGGAGATGATGATTTGAATACAACAACTATGGAAGATTAGTGCTATGTGATCTTGTCAAAAGAGTCATTTTGGGGCATACAGTTAGTTTTGTATATAAAGCAGGTTGTATGAGGCTACAATTCTAACTTTTGTGTATAGTGCAATACAAGCTCATTGGCTTTTACAAGGTGTATAAGCTATCATAACAGTGGGATATACACAGATTTATATATATATATATATATATATATATATATATTCATAGGGAGGGGTGAAAGTGAAAGAGAAGACTGAGAATAAGGAGGATTGAGGAAAAGACAAAAGATGAACAGGATTCAAGTAAATAGAAGATGGTGATTGATGTTGAATTTAAGTTTTTGAAGGCTGTAGCTATCATAGAAGCAAGTAAATGGAAGAGACTTCCACAGATGGTAAGTGTGAGAAAAGAAACTGCTGGAGTAGAAGCGGCAGTTGCATTTAGTTATTTCAACTATAAATAGTTGAAACCTATATGCCAATCTAGTAGCATTGCTTAAATACATGGAGTTGGGGCACCAGGAAAAAAACTTGTCAGGACAGTTGTTATGAAAATATTTTGGAGAAAAGACAGAGTTAAGCCATACATTGTTGGTGAGAAAGTGACTGAAGTTGAGACCTTTATTTTCTCAATGTTTGTTGGTGTGTTTCAAAAAAATAATCCAACCCCTATGGTTTATCCAAAATTTGTTCAAGAACACTTAAATGATTTCCAGGTATTCTACTGGTTCTGCACTCACCAGATTTAATTCCCATTGAGCACTGTTTCAGTCACACAGTTTTACATTGCTAATATTCTTGTTATTAACATTATAAATGCTGTTGTTATCTTTGTCACAATTATTTATGTTCACATAAATAATAAATTGATTTATATATGGCTAAATAATTAAAAAAGAAAGGGATTTAATGAGAATTGGACTTTTAATTAATGTGTAACTTTTCTATGTCTTTGAAGCTTTCTCATTATGTAGAATAATAAAAACAACATATATATAAACAATTTTAAATTGTCTTTAACCACACCCAACAAACACAAGTTAGTTATAGACCATTGCAGAGCATGCTTGAATAGCATGTAATGGATCCAGCATTTTGTTATCTCTATACAAAGCAGCTGCAAGTATTCAAGAGTTTTTTCCTTTCATGTGACATCCCCTTTCAAGATGAGGCTGATCATGTATCTCCACTGCTTCCTATCTTGTGTAGCCTTTTGTAAGGTTTGTCTTTTCACTATTCCTCCTATTCCTTCATCTGCCATCCATTTACCCAAACGTTTTAGGTAGGTTACTTACTGTTTCCATCTGTCCCTCTTGCTTAAAAGTATGTCCTGTGATTGTCAAATTCTTCAAGCCCACTTTCTTCATTATGTGTGAGAAATTTTAACCATCTCTTTCTAAGTATGTGTCATTTTTGTTTCCATTGTGCATAAAATTTACTCACTGCTCACAGACTTGTTCCACGGTCTTCTCAGTATTCTTCTGTAGAATCACATCTCCACTGCCTCAGTGCTTCATTTTGTCTATGGCTTTCGCCCCCTCAGATCCAAATACTACTTCATAAATTCTATCAATGAAAGACAGTTTCTTTTCCACATTCATTTTTTATATTAAAGGGCCAAACACGGTACCATCAATTCTAGGATGCAGTGGGAGCATGTAAGCTGAGACTGTCTACAGTGTGTGGGTGTGGAAAGCATAGTGACACTTCAAATTTCCTGCATCCCTCTACCAACTTTGCACCATTTTGGTCTTATATCCAAAACTTAGACCAGTGTAATGCATCACTGTCAGAATACCATGTCCCCAAGTTATTCTAACAAATCACGGACCATCCTGGCCCAGCCTCTGCATTCTGTAACAACACTCCTCTTGATGTATGAGGAAATTGTTCAGCATTCAGTGCCACTAAAGATGATTGATATTACATAGAAGTTCAGCTCTCTTTTCTTTGTCTCCAATAATATTTTCCTGTTTCTTAATATTATGTTTAGGTTTTGGAAGGCATCTTTTGCTATTCCAATGCACCTTCCAGATTTTGTGTCACATATTCCATCATTTATAATCCCACTTCTCAGATAGTTATATGTTATTAAGTAGCTATCTCTAA